>JBBFKN010000012.1:801738-1023152 GCA_039654755.1 Calcarius lapponicus | reverse complement strand
AGCCGGAGATGCGCTCGGTACCGGCCCCCGGCACCGGCCCCGCGCTGCCGCCGGCTCCCGCAGCGCTCCCGCAGCGCTCCCGCATCGCCGCCGCCGCTCCCGAGCCGCACAACTGCGCGGCTGAGGAGAGGGGCTCCGGCAAGGGCATCTGGAGTGATGGCTTGGGAGGAGACCGAGGAAGGGTTAAACGGGATGGGAGGGAGACATCCTGCCGTTGTGAGCAGGGCACAGGTGGCCCACAGGAGCTGTGGATGCCCCTGGAAGTGTCCAAGGCCACTTGGAAGGGGCTTGGAGCAAACTGGGATAGTGGAAGATCCTGCCCGTGGTGGAGGGATGGAACTGGGGGGTCTTTAAGGTTCCCTTCCAATCCAAATCATTCTAGAATTCTTAGGATTTTATGAAATCTTGCTCTCCCTCCATCCAGCTCATTGCCACTCTTTCCCCAGGCTATTCCTTCCTTTCAGGGCCCTGCACAACTGCGTGGCTGGAGGACACGGGCTTCCGGCAAGGGCATGGAGTGATGGCTTGGATGGGACCGAGGGAAGGGTTAAATGGGATGGGACAGAGACATCCTGGCCGTGTGAGGAGCTCGGAGGGTGGCCCCACAGGAGCTAGTGGATGCCCCTGGGAAGTGTCCAAGGCCAGGTTGGACAGAGGGCGCTGGAGCAAACTGGGACAGTGGAAGACCTTGCCCGTGGTGGAGGGGATTGGAACTGGGGGGGTCTTTAAGGTCCCTTCCAATCCAAATCGTTCTAGAATTCTAGGATTTTATGAAAATCTTGCTCTCCCTCCATCCAGCTCATTGGCCCACTCTTTCCCCAGGCTATTCCTTCCTTTCAGGGCCCTGCACAACTGCGTGGCTGGAGGCCAGGGGCTCTGGCGGCAAGGGCATGGAGTGATGGCTTGGAAGGGACCGACCGGAGAAGGGTTAAACGGGCATGGGAGGGAGACATCCTGCCGTGTGAGCAGGACACAGGTGGCCCAGAGGAGCTGTGGATTGCCCTCGGGGAAGCTGTCCCAAGGGGCCAGGTTGGACAGGGCTTGGAGGAAAACTGGGGACAGTTGGAAGATAATTGCCCGTGTGGTGGAGGGTCGGTGGAACTGGTGTGGTCTTTTAGGGTTCCTTCCTTCCTTCCAAATCATTCTAGAATTCTATGTTTTTATGAAAGTCCTGCTGTCCCTCCCACCCCCCTCCCTCCATCCAGCTCTTGCCACTATTTCTCAAGCTATTCCTTCCTTTCAGGGAACTGCCAGGTGGTGCAAGGGCACAGAAAATGAGATTTCCTGAGAGCTTTTACTGATTACTACCCTCTCTCCTAACGTGGATAGGCACCTCCAGCATCCAGGGCACACAGGGATGGCTGGCAATGGACAAACCTGGAGGAGACAAGCTTGTGACCTAGAGCAAAAATTTTAGATAGTGGTTGTTCACCAGCCAGCATTTAGGGATAGATGACCCTGAGGTCTGATCTCAGATTCTACATCCCTCCATCACAACGGATGCCTCGGTGCCACCTGAAGGCTTTGCACTTTGTGCTTGTAGGCGAAACCAGGTGAGCTCCACCACCGTGGTTTTGCTCACACTCTGCCTGGAGCTGGCTGTGCCTGGAGCCAGCACCTGGCTCTTCCAACTGGAACGATGGGGGTGAGCTGGGAGGCAAACCCTGTCCCTACAGACAAAACAGGACGACATTTGACCCCAGCCCAGAGCCCCGTGAACTCCTGCCCACAGCCGGGCAGATGACTAAACAAAGGCGAGGAGAGACAGCCTACAGGAGCTGGTGAGTCACCGACTCACAACAAACAATTTCCCAGTGACTGCTTAATCTACCTGATTTTATTTGTAGATGTACATATAAAAGAAGATGTCAAAACCCTAACAAAGCACGCTTAATGCTCAGGCCTTATATTATTTCCACAAGGCTAATTAAGAGCAATTCATCACATGCCTATTGAGGCAAAACAGCCTTCTGAGATACCTAGGTCATCAAAAGTTAAAACCACAACAAGGGCAGAATGGCAATGAATATGGAATCCAGCAAACAAACAGCTCCAGCCCCATTCCCAGGGGGCCATTCCCAGCTCCAGCTTCCAGCTTTAACAAAGCTGTAGCCCCGGCTGTGGTGTGAGAACCAGGGACTCTTTCCAGCTACAGGAATAGAGAGAGAAAGCAAAAAGCTCTCACCAGCCAAAACAGGCAACTCTGTTTGGAAAACATTAAATGCGGGGGCCCCTGGATTCTGTCTGAGTTGGAGGGGTGAAAGTTTCTAGGCATGCTAGAAAAAATAATCAGAGAAAAAATGCAAGCCCTGTCAGGTGTTTGTTGGGAAAAGTGTTAATGCCTAGGAAAAAGGTTCTTCCCTTTCCTTTCCTTTCCTTTCCTTTCCTTTCCTTCTTCCTTTCCTTTTCCTTTTCCTTTCCTGTTCCTTTTCCTTTCCCTTTTCCTCTTTCCTTTCCTTTCCTTTCCTTTCCTTTCCTTTCCTTTCCTTTCCTTTCCTTTCCTTTCCTTCCTTCCTTTTCCTTTCCTTTTCCTCTTTCCTTTCCATTCCTTTCCTTTCCTTTCCCTTTTCCTTTCCTTTCCTTTCCTTTCCTTTTCCTTTCCCTTTCCTTCCTTTCCTTTTCCTTTCCTTCCTTCCCTTCGCCTTCCCCTTCCCTTCCTTCCCTTCCCTTCCCTTCCCTTCCCTTCCCTTCCCTTCCCTTCCCTTCCCTTCCCTTCCCTTCCCTTTCCCTTCCCTTCCCTTCCCTTCCCTTCCCTTCCCTTCCCTTCCCTTCCCCTTCCCTTCCCTTCCCTTCCCTTCCCTTCCCTTCCCTTCCCTTCCCTTCCCTTTTTGGACTACCTCAGGCTGTTATTGGTTCATGTGCTCCTTTCTTTTACTTATTTTTTTAAATTTCTTCTAGGCAAGAAGTGCAATGAACCAGCGCAGCATGGATAGACAAAGTGACTCACAAGTAGCCAACAGAAGTAAATTTTAAATACCTTTCTTAGGGACTGGAAATCCTGAAAAAGAGAAACATCTCTTTCTTTTTAAGGCCCCATCCCTGTTACTTCAATCTCCTTGTAGCCACTTGCTGCACAACTGCATCCATTTGCCATAAATAGAGATTTTTTTGCTGTCAAGCACCAGGAGATTTTGGTAAGGGGCTGCCCTTTGGGCTAGGGAAGGGAATCTAGAGATCCCCACTGCTGCTGTCCCCAGCTCTGAGCAATGAGGGTTTCATCCCTCAGTTTGCTGAGGATGCAGCTGCATTGAGGGACAGGACACATTTTGGGTAAATCCAGATTTTCCCAGACCTACCACACACCATCGAGCAGGGAGGTGAAAATGTTCTTCAGGGCTTAGAGCTGGGAAAGCAAAGGTCAGGAGACAGCAGGTTGACACTCCTGCCTTGCTACAGACTGACTCCAGGCAGCTCCTGGGATATGAGAAAGCCAGAGGTCCAGCAGCTCTGTACACCATCATTTAGTCCTATTTTGCCTTATTTTTAGACTGACAAAGTTTTACTAACACCTCTCTGCTGAGCAGCACGCTGAGATTTTCTCAAGTCCTCCCTGTACAAGCAGGGACACGATGATCAAGGGGAAGAAGGTTCTGCAAACCACTGCCTGCAAATGGGCACATCCAGCTCCTATTGAGTCTGGATCCTTCCGGTGTCAATGCAAATCTCCGTTCTCATTTTGGGCAGAAAAAGGATTCCACCCTGCTTTTTTCCTTCCAAAGAATTGGGCTAAAGGGCAGAACTTCACTGTTTGAAAAACCATCAATCATATTTTCAAAGGGGAATGTGTTAATCCTGCTTTACAACTGAGGTACCAGGTTTCTATTATCCCCCCCGCCTTTCACAGCACCAAAGTAAATGGCACGAACAGGGGTCTGAGAGTTTCACTTGCTGAAAAAATATTCCTAGGAACACTTACAGAAGTTTGTCTAACTTGCAAATTTGGAGATGCTTTAAATCTGAAAAAAAATGGGGATTTTCAAAGCCAATTGCATAGCCTGTAACCCAGATTGCTATTGCTAAATGAGGCCTATTTTTAATATCTTTTGCTTCTGCTTCATGGATCCAGCCTTTCTCTGGGGGACGCCAGCGCCTGCCTGACCGTCAATTTCGATAGCACTGGGGCCAAGAAAGCAGGAAAAAAAAAACTGCAGTTCCCAGCAAAAACTCCGGATGGAAGTGGAAATTCGTCTTCCAAGTGAAAATGCATTGCACTGACAAGACCCATCTGGGCAGGGTGAGATGGGGGACCTGACGGGTTGTCAGGAAGCGCCAGCTCCATTCTCACCTCAGCTGCTGAGTGTGCAGCTTGGGGGCAAAATCCCTTCTTTTGTCCTCAATCCGTTTTTTTTTGGCTTTTTTTTTTTTTTGTTGTTGTTTTTTATTTTTTTTTTAATCCTCTCTCACATACAGGAATGCAAGGGAAAATAATTAGTTGCTGGATAAAAATGGATAAAAAACCACATAGCGAGGGCTGTGGAAATTCTATCTGTGCTGGTCCCAAGCGTGGGGGTTCCCACAGGGAAAGCAGAAACGTTCTCAGTAGGAGCTGGGAGCTTTCTCCACGACTGAGACGGCCAGCAGTGGGCTGCTCCCGGGTGGAGCAGCCTCTAGGAGAAGGCCAGAGCATATGTTGTGTGTCAATGCAAAACCAGGAACCTTGGCTATGCCTCTATCTGCCTTATGCCTCTCTCTGCCCACATTCAGGCCTGATTTTCACCTGAGTGGGATTTTTTTTTTATTTTATTTTAGCAGGAGCTTTGAGACATTCTATTTATTTCTTAGTCCCAAGCAGAGCAGTTCAGCCCCGGGGTTATTTTCCTTCTTCATGACAATACCCCAAATGGGATTGAGGCAAACCCAGGATTTTGTGCCTCTGTGGAGAGCTTTGTGAAGACATTTTGCTGGAAAAGTGCTTAAAGTATCTGTATGATCTAAGTTTAAAATGGATGGTGAAGGGCAAAAAAAAAGTAATTCTCATTTAAAGGGTCACAGATGAAGCATTCTTTGACTTTCAATCCCGTGAGCTGTATTTCTGGACACCCAGAACTAATGCACCTTTTATTGGCTGGCATAGACGAGGAGGTTATTGCAAAGATACCAATAGCAGCTTTCTGAAGTGGTTTTCAATTGGCCCTATTACTAAAGGCATGTACATACAGCAGGGATCATTAAAATGCACTATGTATTTACAATACAGAGAGCCAATTTGTGTTTGTAATGCCTGGATGTTGAAAATCCTGCTGCTTGCAATCAGAGGAGAAAGTCACTGGTAGAGCTCTGATGTAATCAGTGGTTTATATTTCACCCTGCCGGGGTCACATCAGCATCAATTACTCCCGCTGAAGGAGTAAGAAAGATTTTTTTATTATTATTTTTGTGAAGTAAATACCCACAAATGAATTTTGTTTCCAAGCTGCCGCGTACAAACGCTGCTCCCCAAGCCACAGGGTCCCTGACTGCGGTCAGTGACAGGGCTCGAGCTGTGCTTTTTGCCAGGCACAGGGGACAGGCTGCGGTCAGCAATTCCAAGGAACACCCTCCAGAGAGAGGAGGGGGTGCTCTGAGTGCCCTTTGCAGCTCGGTTCTTGCCAGCCCAGGGCCCCTCGCTGTGCTCAGAGCTGCAGGAGATGCTGCTTTCTGACACACGCATCAAAACGGGAGCTCCCTGACCCGCTTGCACTGAAGTGCCCTGAGGGGACACTGCCAGCTGGAGCACTCCCTGCCTTCGGCAGCCAGGAGAGGCTGGATTTTCTCCCCCCCTCCTCAGGTACAAGTGGTCTGTTGCTGCCTTTTACAGGAGAGCTGCGAGCCACCAGCTGGGCACTGGGAAGCAGCCCCTGGGCTGGGCTCAGAAGGGCTGCAGCAGGAACAGGGAGCTGCACAGCAAGGAGAGGCTTGCTCAGCGTTTTGGGCTGAGGTGCAGAATGAGCAGCTGTGTTCAAAACAACAGCCTCACTCAGGAGAGTGACCTGGAGTAGCTGGAAAAAAACACGAGGCAGATGAGAAATGATTCCACTTTTTAAATTGTTATGATTCTGAAGGCAGGCAGGGCTGGCTCAGGTGCCCATGGCACTTTCTATCTGTCCTCCTGTGCCATCCTGCACTGCCTGCCTCTTCATAGCTCACCTGGGGTGTCAGCCAGACAATCTCTTGTGTGATCAGGGTCTCAGGCACGTCCAGGAACAAAGGCACACTGCAAAAGGGACCTTGCACACCCAAGGCTGGAGTCAGGCAGGTGCCCGCTACAATCCCCCGCACAGGCCAGCCTGGCTCTCAGCAACCCTCACAGAGGAAGGGAAAGCCCGAGGAAAAGTGGAAAGCAACCTGTTGCTTGAGCCAAAATCCAAGGAATGAGGCTGTCCCAATCCCCTCCTTCAGAACCCCATAACCACTCCATCACTGCCTGCCCCTCTGACACAACTTCACGAGCAGCAGCAGCCTCCAGTGTGGCTCCTCTCCTTGCCAAGATGAAAGAAACCTTCAATGCATGTAACTCTTGCACTCTACTTAATTAATCAGTTTTTGCATTACAAGTGAAACTTCTTTGATGCATGAAATATTAAGGAGCAGCACGGGGAGGGGAAAGGAGGAGGGGAGGTATTGGCTTTCAGTGCCTCAGAGATGGATGGGCTGAGGGAGCCAGGGGCTGAACTGCAGGCAGCACATCTGCAGCAGGACAGCCTGCCCAGGTAGGGAGGTGCCAGCCAGCAAAGCCTCTCAAGCAGGTGGTTTTTTGGTTTTTGCTCCATGTTCAGGCTGTTACATGCTCATCAAGGTTTGCTCACACAGGCATAGGAAGGGGACAGTGCCTGATTAAACTTTCATGAAAAATAATCTCTGGTTGATTCATTGTTGTTTTTTTGTTGGTTTTTTTTATCTCATGATGGCTGCAAGAAAGTGAAGTGAAATGAGTCTTGGGTGAAAAGAAACAGCTTCTTTCTGGAAAAGCCAGACAGGCTTTTAGTCAGATGAGGCTCTCCCAAAGGATGTGTGAGTAGTTATCTGTGTTACGGGTTTGGAAGTGCCATTTCCCACGCTGAGCTCTGAAGGAGGAGAAGGCAGAAATCCACAGAGTCGGTGTGGATGTTCCTGCAGCCCTCCCTTGTGAAATCCATGGAGTTGTGGTGTGGATACTCCTGCAGCCCTCCCTTGTGAAAATCCACAGAGTTGGTGTGGATGTTCCTGCAGCCCTCCCTTGTGAAATCCATGGAGTTGGTGTGGATGTTCCGCAGCCCCTCCCTTGTGAAATCCATGGAGTTGGTGTGGATGTTCCTGCAGCCCTCCCTTGTGAAATCCACGGAGTTGGTGTGGATGTTCCTGCAGCCCTCCCTTGATGAAATCCAGAGTTGGTGTGGATGTTTCCGCAGCCCTCCCTTGTGAAATCCATGGAGCTGGTGTGGATGTTCTGCAGCCCCTCCATTGTGAAAACCCACAGAGTTGGTGTGGATGTTCCTGCAGCCCTCCCTTGTGAAACCCACCCAGTCAGTTTGGATGTTCCGCAGCCCCTCCCTTTGTGAAACCCACAGTCAGTGTGGATGTTCCTGCAGCCCTCCCTCGTGCCCAGCAGGGACTCAGTGCCAGGGTACCAGGTGTGTTTGGCACCCAGAGAGCCGCTCTGCTCTTAGACAAAACCCCAAAGCTCCTTTCTTCTCCCAAACCATCCCATTTGATCGAAGTCCCCTGGCAGCTCTGCAGGGGAGCCCAAAGCAGAACCTGAGTCTTTGCTTTCCTCCCTGCTCCTTCCCAGCTGACTCACTCAGGAGCTGTGATTGGCTTCTGAAAAGGAATCAGTTTCAGACCCTGCTTGTACAGAACCATCAGCCCCTCCAGAGCATCACCAGGGGTCTGGCTGCCACAGCCTGAGCCAAGCAGGCAGGTAACACATTCCGCCATAAACAAATGGCAATGCTCAGAGCCTGCATCAGCCTGAATAAAGGGTAATAAATGAATAAATCGGTTAATTATACCCCACCCACAGAATTTAATTAGACCATCTCTGTTCACTCTGCTTCAGCCAGAATCTCAATTATAAATCTTTGTTTTCAAGGTTTCACAGCTTGGACATAAAAACTTTGCTCTGGGCTTAAACATGACACACGAGGTCTTCTGTTCAGGGACTGCTCCAGTTTTTTTAACCAATCTTTCTTAAAAAGGTCAGGTTGGGAGACCAGATGGCTTGAGGGGAAGGTAATGAAGATGCAGGGCTGTTCTGAAAGAGATGGCTGGATGAAATTGTGGGCAGGCTTAACAGAGCTGAGACGTTATTAAAGGCTGCTGGGTGAAACCCACACCGGACTCTCCCTGATCCCAAACTGGAGTCCTGGTTGCAGAATGTGACTGGGGGCTCCTGCTCAGTGGCATCCCCACTCCACCAGCAGCAGAGATCAGGGGCTGGAGGGGCTGCAGGGGTTGGGGAAAGGGACCTCGGGCCCCGGGGCAGGGCCAGGCAGGGGGGAGCTCACACAACCTGGCTCCTGCACGGGGAATGTGCTCCAGGGCTGCCAGGTGTGTGCGAGCTGCTTCCCCCAGCAGCAATCGCTCCTCTGCCTCCCTCCTTCTGCAGGGAGGCCAGCTGGGTGACCCTGGAGTAGCTGGGGAAAAAACACGAGGCGGATGAGAAATGATGCCACTTTTTTAAATTGTTATGATTCTGAAGGTAATTTAACACGAGGCGGATGAGAAATGATGCCACTTTTTAAATTGTTATGATTCTGAAGGTAATTTAGGACCCACCTTTTGCTTTCTGGAGTTGACTGTATTGAAATCCAGTACTCTGTCTGCTTAAATGTGCTCTGAAATATTCGGATCATTTTAAAATGTCAATAGTGTTCCAGGAAAAACAGAAAAACTTGTTTACCAGCAGCAGAAGCATCTACACTCTCAGGTCATATCTTCATCCAATCCAAGGCATGCTATCCCATATTCCCTCATTGAGTTAATTAGTTGATTTGCTTTCCATGCCCTATGCCAAGCCCCCACCTCCCTCTGAGGGAAAACAGGGATTGTCAGCAGGGCCCAGCCCAACAGCCAGCCCTGAGAAGATTTTTCCAGGCAGTCCCACTGTCATCCAGACCACTGCTCAGCCCGTATTTTGGCTCAATATATAAATTTTTCAGGAGCACGGCAGGTGCCTGTTCATTTACTACCATGACCACCCTGGCACATGAGAATTTTGACAATACGTGCCTGCCCCTAATTCCCCAGTAATGCTGCTCTGCACATCCTACCTGTCCTGAACACTCACAGGGCAAACCAGAACAGATCTTGGGTAAGCCAGAGCCCAGGAGTGCTGATCACATCTCTAGCCAGCAGGTCACAATGGTTTATTGTCTGGCTGGTTCACCCACAGAATTTAACCCTTTGGAAACACTGGCTGCCTGATCTGTGCCAAACTCCTGCTCAGGAGGCTTTGATGTATGGCACGAATTACCGGTAATAAAGATAAAGATATATGGGATGGATTAATCAAATCATAAATTTCTTAAATCTCCATGGCAGCCCATGAATCAAATTTGGCTGGATGTTACTGGCCCTTTCTCAATGTATAATAGGAAGTAGAGATGACTTGTACACACAGAGCAGGTTGTTTTTTTTTTTGGTGGCAAATTGGGAAACTGATTAAATGATTAAACAGAGTGACCATCTTTTCTATAAGGAGAATGTTTATGTATTTCAAGCTTCACTATTGAGAACGTGTGCACTTTTTGGAAGGTAAAATGTGCATATTCCCACACTAAGAGTTATATCAGACATGGAACAGCTACTGGATGAGCAGCTACTGATGACACACACCTTGGGTTAGTTAAATTTCATGAGGCAGAGACAAACACTGGTGACTATCCTAGGCAGACCTTCCAACCATTCTGATTTTCTAGGGGTTTGGCCCCATTTTGTGTGCAAACCAGCTGGAAACAGAACAGAACATACTTCTGGGAGCCCAGTAATCAGCATCCCTTCCCTGCTGAGGTTCAGCTGGATCCCAGAAAGGCCCTGCTCCGTCTGGGCTGATGCACAAGAAATACACAACCAAGAGCAGCAGAATATCAGTCTGACTTTATTTCTAGTAAAAACTATCACTTGGAATCATCCCTTCAGAGTAAGGCCTGGCCCAGCTCAGACTGACCCCTTGTATCTAGCCCTCTTAGAAGCACAATTCCCAGCTCCTGTGCCCATCACCCCTCTGCTGATTTTATTTGTGGGATTCCCTCCAGCCCTCCCACGAGCCCAGCCTAACACCAGTCCTCCTCTTAGGATCTTTGCTGTCCCCCTCAAAACTGGGCTCATGATCTTGCCATCAGACAGGCTCCCTGGCCTTTGGACTTCTGGATGTTTGGGTGTGAGGTGTACACAAAATAAGAGTGATAATGTGCCCGGGGTGAGCCCAAACACCAATACCTGTTTACCAGAGGGAGCAGCAGGCTTCAGAAGCTCCATTTCTTTTTGGCTGTCCAACGGACATGAAACAAGGAGATTAAACACCAGGAATAAGCACCTAGAAATAAAACTGACCATTTCAATCCACCAAAGCCAGGGCATTCATGATGAAATCTCCTGCTCTATCTCCAACACCAGCACAGCAGCGCTTCTGATTTTGTTTACCAACCTTCCCTTTGAACGTGGCTGTGGCTCTGCCAGGCTGTGGGGAGCCCCTTAAGTCACTAATTATCAAAGCCCTGCCTTGACCAAGGCACTGCAGCTGTGCATTATTGTTTCCCTTCCCCAAAGGAAAACGAAAGCACTCACTGAACAAGCCCACCTACTTAAAAACCTCTGACAGAGCTGAACCTAAGCGTAAGTGGGAGAGGGTTAAAAAAATAAAAAAAATAAAAATAAAAAAAGCGCTGAGATGCTCTTTATCTGGAGCCAGGAACGGGGGATGCAGCAGGAATGTTCAGGCTGCGCCTGGCAGCGGATGCCCTCTGTTGGCATCTTTCAGAAACATGATCGGCTCTCACACATCCCCGCAAGCCGCGCACTTGTTTCCCCCCGTGCCCTCGCTCTGCCGGGCTGCTGCGCCCGGCAAACGGCGAAAAACAAACAAACAGCAAAAAAAAAAAAAAAACAAAACCAAAAACCAAATAAAAAAACACCCAAAAAACCCAAAAAAAACCCCAACCAAAGAGAAAAAATAAACTCAAAAAAAGAAAAAAAAACCCCAAAAAACCAAAAAAAACCACCACAACCCCCCCAAAAAAAAAACCTCAAAGAAGAAAAAAAAAGGCAAAAAACAAAAAAAAACCCAAAAAAAGGTAAAAAACTGAAAAAAAACCCAAACAAAAAAAGGCGAAAACCAAAAAAAAACCACAAAAAAACCCGAAAAAAACCCAAAAAACAAACAAAAAAAAAAAAGCAAAAACCAACCAAACAAACAAGCAAACAAAAAAAAAAAACCCACCCCACCAAAAAAACCAACCAAAAAAAAAACAACCAAAAAAAAACCCCAAAACACAAAGAGCAGCCCCCTGCCCTGGGCACCCACCGATGCTCTTTATCTGGAGCCAGGAACGGGGGATGCAGCAGGAATGTTCAGGCTGTGCCAGCAGCCAGGGGATCTCTGCACACGCCGCTCGGGGCAGCGGGACAGACCGCGGGACAGACAGACGGACAGGGGGCAGCGGGAGCTGCCGAGCCTGCCCAGCAGCCTGGATGGAGGCGGTGCTCGCCCAGCCCTGCCCGAGCAGCGGATTCCCGCAGGGATCCGTCAGCAGCTCCGGGAAGAGCATCGGGGCCGCAGCGGAGCGGAGGGAGCGCAAAGGGAGGGAGGGAGGCGGTGAGGCACGAGCAGGGGAGCGAACGGAGTTTGCTGGAGGTCGTTTCTACTCTCCAGCTTTTGGATCACAGGTATTTAAAAAAAAAAAAAAAAAAAAACAAAAACCAAAAACAAAAACAAAAAAGAAAAAAAAAAAAACAAAAAACAAAACCCGAAAAACAAACAAACAAACAAACAAAAAAACCAACCACAAAAAAGCCAAAAAAACATACAAAACCCAAAAAGCACAAAAAAAAACCCCCACCAAAAACCCTAAAAACAAAACAAACAAAAAAACCCAACCCCAAAAACCCCCCCAAAATAAACAGACAAACAAAAACAACTCCCCCCCAAAAAAAAAAAAACACAAAAAAACCACACACACCACAAAAAACCCCCAAAACCAAAAAAAACCCCAAAAACCAAACATGCAGCATCACCTCTCCTGGCTCTTGCTGCTGCTGGCACACAAAAAAAAAAACCCCAAAAACCAAACATGCAGCATCACCTCTCCTGGCTCTTGCTGCTGCTGGCACACAAAAAAAACCCCCAAAACCAAACATGCAGCATCACCTCTCCTGGCTCTTGCTGCTGCTGCCACACAGGACAGCAGGTTGGGAAGCTGCCGAGCTGTGATGGAGCTTCCCCCTGCCCCACACACCCCCAAAGCCAGGCTGGTGCCTCCTGGAAGAGAATGGGCACTGCAGGAGGAGCCTGGGTAAACAGTTTTAGGGAGAGCCTCTAGAATAATGGAATGTCCTAACTCGGAAGGGAGCCACAAGAATCATCACATCCTGGACACCCCAACAATCCCACTCTGCGCCCAAGCATTGTCCAAACCCTCCTGGAGCTCTCTCAGGCTTGGGGCTGTGAGCATACCCTGGAATAAATCAGCTTAACGCTTCCAGAGGTCACCATGACACATCTGGAAGGGACACATCCTTTGCTGGAGCAAGAATGGCCACAAGCAGGTGACCTGGAGGGCTCAGTTCCAGGGTGCAGCATCATCCTGGGACAAAGAGCCCACATGGGCTGTGATAAACGCCAATCACTTGTTTTTAAAAGTTTTAAAAGTTTATTAGTAATAAAATGGCTATAAAAATAGTAATACAGTTAGAGTAATAATAATTTTGGACAAATTGAATTAGGAGAATATGAGACAATAAAAACAAAGAGTTACAGATGTCCGGGTACCTTTTCTGGGCAGCACAAGCCCAAAAAAGGACCCATGGTTAACAAAGGATTAACCCTTAAAAACAACAGCCTGTTGCAGGCTGCTGTATTCATACACTTCATATATGGTGCATAAATTCCATTCAAACACAGGATTTGTCTGGTCTTCATCAACTTCTTCCTCTGAATCCTAGCAGCACCTTCGAGGTGGGAAGTTGTTCTTTTCTTCTGATAAGATGGCAATAAATTCTTTTCTCTGAAAGATTCAGGTGTCCCGTGGCTGCTATCTCGCTGCGAGTCCTTTCTTTTTTAAACAAAGCATCTTACATAGCATAGTTTCTATTTTAACAATTTTTATAACCTAAAACTATATTCAACACAGTACTTAAGAGAATTAATACAGCATTACTTTCTAACAACAACACATATAATATTCATTTTGATATTTGCAAAAGCCAATCATAAAATACATGCATTTTTCACATGGGCACTCCAGCCTGGCCCCAGGGCCCATCCATGGGTTACAGTTGCCGCTGATTCTGCCTTACCTGCCCACCCAGCCCTGCTGCTGGTCAATCAACAGCGATGCAAACGGCATTTCTAGCCCCAAGATCAGCTGCCTTAAGGGCTGCTGCTCCCTCAGGGGCAGGAGCTGAGGAGCTACTTGGCATTTCCCAGCCCATCCCAGTACACCTGAGCAGGGCCAGCTGCTGAGAGCCCATGGCACTGGAGAGGTTTGTGAGGACAGGCAGATCCAGCATCCACACCATGAGGCCACTGGGGGGGACACAGAGGAGCAGCAAAGCCATGACAAGTGTAGGGAGAGCCCCGGGGAGGTTCAAGTACTCAGTCTGGGGTTAAGTATCCCCATGATGGAAAAGAAAAATATACTTTTTGCAACCTAGCAAAGCAATTCAACATAGGCCTACTGTTTTATTTCTCACGTCTCAAATGCTGCTTAGAACTTTTTCCGCTAGCTTGGCATCTCACTGTCTTTCCTTGCTTTCGGGGCCTGTCTTGTTCAAAGCTTTCTCAAAAAGCCCCTAACCTATGGGTTGCAACAGATGGTGACTGAAGCTGATCAGTCTGGGGTAAATATCCCTGTGATGGTAGCTGGGTGGGGCTGATCAGGCTGGAGTTAAATAGCAATGTGATGGTGGCTGGGTTGGGTTGGGTTGGGTTGGGTTGAGTTGAGTTGATTAGATTAGATTAGATTAGATTAGATTAGATTAGATTAGTCTAGGGTTAAATAGCAACGTGATGGTGCCTGGGGCTGATCAGTCTGGGGTTAAATATCCCTGTGATGAGACCTGGGGTGGGGCTGATCAATCTGGGGTTAAATAGCAATATGATGGTGCCTGGGGCTGATCAGTCTGGAATTAAATATTACAGTTATGATGAGTGGGATGGGGCTGATCAGTCTGGGGGTAAATATCCCTGTGATGGTGGCTGGGTTGGGTTGATCAGGCTGGGATTAAATATCACTGTGATGGTGCCTAGGGCTGATTAGTTTGGGGTTAAATATCCCTGTGATGGTGGCTGAGGCTGATCAATCTGGGGTAAATATCCCTGTGATGGTGGCTGAGGTGGAGCTGATTAGTTTGGGGTTAAATATCCCTGTGATGGTGCCTGGGACTGATCATTCCCTCCAATGGCAGAGGAAGGTTTTTAAGCTGTTGGCATTGAATAAGCCCTTCCCCCAGGAGCAGGGAGAGGGAATCTTTCAGGCTGGGACTAGAGGTGATATCTCCAGTTGCTGGGCTTTGCCTTAGACACTACTAAGAGCTAAAAGCAAGAGGCACAGGGATGGCATCATCTCTAAGTTTGCCTTTATGGCAGTACAAAGTTGTGATGCTGCCATTCACCCCATCCTCAACAGCTGTCTTCAAAATAAAGACAATAAAAAACAAACACAACAATTTTAGTGAATGATTTGTGGGTATTTTATTGCCAAGGAAAGCAAAAGCAAACTCTGAACTAGAGGAAATCATAAACAATAAATGATCATTATTCCAGTTACAGACTCCACTGCACTTCTCTCTGAGGACACTTTGTAACAGAGATTATATATGGTAAGAGTGGATTTACCCTTGGAGGGGATCTAAGTACCTCTTCCCTAAAATGAGTTGTAATCTTGTTTTAATGGTAGATAAAAAACAAGGCACTGGCATGGCTTGTCTATTTGTAAGCAGGGGGAAACTTGCAAATCCTATTTTGGTATTTTAAGGATAACCTAAATAGCTGATAATCAGAAACATGAATAATCTTAAGTAAAACCTGTGAATCCAGTGCAAATACTTAAGTCACTTATTCAAAAGGAACAATAACAAGACGGACTTTAAGAAAGGCACATCAAAGAAAATAACAATGCTTATATCTGAATAAAATCACAGTCTTGCCCTGGGACTGAAGTTTGGGTAGTCTCTCAATCGCAAAAAGAAATTTCAAATCAATTTGGTGTTTCCTGGATAAATTCTCAGTATGATGAGTTGCAAATGCATCTGATATCTCCTTAAAGCTGAAACATGGAATGGTTTGGGTTGGAAGGGGTCTGAAAGATCTCTCATTCCACCTCCCACACCTTCCACTGTCCCAGGCTGCTCCAAGCCCCATCCAGCCTGGCCTTGGGCACTGCCAGGGATCCAGGGGCAGCCCCAGCTGCTCTGGGAAATTCTCAGAGAATTTTAAGAGTTTTTTCATTTATTCAGTCAATTTTCTGAGCAATTCTTCCAGTTTCACCAGAGTTAAATAGTGACTGAAATTCTGTTTCCAATAAGCTCAGACAACCTCCCCTTTCACATATAGAAACCTTCCAGCTCTCCAAATAGATTTTAATTTAGTTAATTCTTAAAGAGTGCCTTGAAACTTGAGCAGCCATTAAAGAAGTTATTGTCCCTTTTTTCTTAACAACGCTTATGAAGGTGCCTCTTGACGGAGGGCTAATTCCCCAGTTAACATAAATCTGCTTTTCATATCAGCAGCACCTGACCTTGCTGTGTGTGCCTGGAGCATCTCCCCAGCACAGAGCCAGTGCAGAGAGAGGAGAATGTCTGTGAATGGCTCTCCCAGATGCACAGCTCTTGTCATCTCCAACATTTAAGGGATCACCCGAGCTTTACAGCAACAAGAGGGAACACGAGCTGAACAGGAGCAGCAAACACCTTCCACAGCCTCATTTCCTGTCCTCGGTTTGGTTTGCTTTGAAGTGTTGAATGTATTTATAGGCAAAGTTACTTTCAGTTGGAATAATATATGTCTCACTTCTTTTGACTGAATTTAAGCATATATTTTCCCCTTAACTGAAAAAAAGCCTGATTTGTTTTCTTTTTTTTATCAAATGGCTCTGATAACACATTTTCCTAAATTTTCTGGAAGGTTTATTTTTTTTTTTTTTGCAACAAAATTCACATCTATTCTAAATTACTGTCCTATATGACGTGTGCTGTGGGTTTTTTTTTTAGGTTTTTTTTTCCTCTTGTTAGTTGTTGTGCATTGACCAAATGGTTTCTGGCTTTACAATCTGTCACCAGTGCTACATTTACAGCTTGCAATTAAGAGCTTCAATTAAATATTTTGCACAAAGATGCATGTTCCAATAACCAAACCTTATATATTTTCCAAAATATAACAAAAAAAAAAAAAAAAAAGATAAAAGTATTGAAAAAGCAAACCAAGATTGAAGTTAGAAAAATGGCTCGTAGGCCTGGATAAATATTCAGAGTGTTTCCTAGCCACAAATGTTATCTCTTTTGATACTGAGGTTGCCCTTGGGTGACAGAAGGCAGAATCTTTCCTGGATTTCCATAAATGAGACTGAAAGTCTTCTTTGGCAACGCTGGGCTGATATTCACGGCAAGCATCCCGGATATTTTTAAAATGGCATGTTTTTGATGACTTAGCATATGTTAGCATGGCATACATTAGCAGTGCTCCAAGGCATTTCCTTCCTCAGTGCAGATATGATCCTTAAATTGCTGTAGGAACTCCCCTGTTCTTCTTTTTCCCTTACAGGGGCTCTGAGTCACAGCAGAGGTTACTCCTGGTCCCCAAGGTGTGATCAAGGTGTGCCTGAAGCTCGCTCACCTTGAGGTGTGAGTGTGGCAATGTTCCTCACTCGGGGTCACCAAATGTGGTGGTGTTTGCAGGGGAAGAGATGAGGATCTGGCTCCATGTTTCAGAAGGCTTGATTTATCATTTTATGATGTATTTTATATTAAAAGAAAATGATATATTAGAACTATACTAAAAGAATAGAAAAAAAGATTTCATCGGAAGACTAGCAAGGAATAGAAAGGAATGGAATGATTATAAAATATTGTGACTGATCAGAGAGTCCGAGCCAGCTGACTGCGATTGGCTATTAATTAGAAACACCCACTTGAGACCAATCCCAGATGCACCTGTTGCATTCCACAGCAGCAGATAAACATTTTGTTCCTGAGGCCTCTCAGCTTCTTAGGAGAAAAGATCCTAAGGAAAGGATTTTCCATAAAATATGTCTGTGACATGTGAGAGGAGCAGATCCCCACATCCTCAAAGCCTCTGTGCTTGTGCCACCACCCCAGAGGGGATTTCACACCCACCGTGAGTTTGGTGGCCGAGTGCCAGCAGCTGGGACCAAGATTTAAGGACAGAACAATCTGCTGGGTGACTGGAGGTGGCCAAGAACCACCAGGAGCAGCCAAGCTGGCATCTCCAGCACAGCCAGGGCGGGAGGGACGGAGGGCACCACGCTGTCCTGGAGCCTCCTGCTCTGCTGTGGCCTGAGCAGAGCAGATGTCAACCAAGCTGGGCTCCTTCCCGTGCCCTGGCCATGGCAGCAGGGCCTGGCAGCCTCCCAAGGACACAGACAGTGGGAGGCTGAGTGTCTGCACACCATTTCCCACTGGCTTGGCATGGAGCTTCCCCCTCTGCTGGATCTTGGAAGCAGCTCGGGCTGCCTGGCACCACTCCTGGCACGGGGCTGAGGGGCAGGGCAAGGCTGGGCTGGGACCGTGTTCACAGGGGTCTGAGGATGAGGGAAGAGATGAGGATCTGACTCCATGTTTCAGAAGGCTTGATTTATTATTTTATGATATATATTACATTAAACTATACTAAAAGAATAAAAGAAAGGATTTCATCAGAAGGCTGGCTAAGAATAGAAAAAGAATGACAACAAAGGCTTGTGACTGACTGAGACAGTCCGGACAGCCGGACTGTGATTGGCCATTAATTAGAAACAACCACATGAGACCAATCCCAGATGCACCTGTTGCATTCCACAGCAGCAGATAACCATTGGTTACATTTTGTTCCTGAGGCCTCTCAGCTTCTCAGGAGGAAAAATCCTAAGGAAAGGATTTTCCATAAAAGATGTCTGTGACACTGGGCCCTGCCTCTGCTCCTCTCCTTGGCTTCTGCCCACCTCCCAGCAGTTGCTGAGTGCTCCTGCTCCTTCACTAAACAGTGATCCCGTAGGAAAGCCCAGTTATTCCCTGCAGGCACACAGCAGGGAAGCTCTCCGGGCTGGACCTGCTCTATTCAGGCCACCTGCACCCAAACGTTTCTCTGTTCAGACTCTGGGGTCCATTTGGGATGGCCCAACAGGATTTTCCCTGCTGTCTGCTGCTCTCTGGTGGAGATGCTGCTTCCAGGCTGGCTGCCAGACTGGTGAATGCCTCCTCCTGTACCTCTTCATCTCTTGACCCAGAAAACCAGGCGCTGGAGGATGTCTTTCCTTAAAAATAAAATGCAACACCCCTAAAACCAGCAGATGAACACAAAGTTTTTCCTTTTCTGCTCAAATCCCCCTCTGGTGCTGCAGAGCAGCCAGCAGCAGCTGGGGTGCCGGCAGGGGTGAGGACTCACATCCCACATCAGAGGCTTGTCACTCTGTCACCTCCCAGGTGACCGTGGCTCTGGCGCTTCCCCCTCCTGCCAGGCCTGCAAAAGCTGCGGGAGCCATTTAACCAAAGGGAAAACATTAAATTAAACATTTCCCCTGCACCGTTTGCAGTGCAGCAGTGAATGCTGGGGCCACACAGGGCAGTTTCCAGGGATGCAGAGCCTGGGAACGTCCTAAGCTCTATTTACACCCACTCACCCATCCTCAGATCTGTCTTCAGTCTCTTCTCCCAGGTCTCCCCTGAGCTGCCATCCCACCCCTGCCTTTGGTTAAAAGTTTTAGTCCAATCCAAACCCCAGGCATAAAATAAGTTGCTATGATCTTCTTCCTCCAAAATTGCCTCTATAAACAAGCCTTTCATTACCCCCAACATTTTCCACTTTCCTTCCTTTCCAGATTGTTTCTTGGTTTTTTTCCCTTGTGAATAATTTCTTCCAATTCTCATCATTCCTGTTGCTTCCCCCTGATTTCTCTGCCTTTCTCCCACCTCTTCCTTCCCATGTGGGAAGGAAGAGGCTGCAAAACTCCTGCAGCCATGGAGTTTTGCTGTGGCATCCCCAGTCCCTGGGATTAATGATGTCTCTTGCATCATCTGCCTTCTGGTAATGTCATTTTTGTATCATGTTTGTCATTTTTGTACCAGCACAATATCATTGAGTTCTTCACTTAGTGGAGCAAAAGAAACTTTAGATATTTTCCTGCTCAAGTGCAGCCTAAGCTCACCTGTGCGCTACATTATTTTCTGTCTGTCCCAGCTGAATCCCAACCTTTTATTCTTTCAGTCCATTTCCTCAGTTTGTCACAGAGGTGGTTAAAGAAGGGTGTCCTTGGCAAATCCGTGGTCTCCAAGATTGTTGTCCTCAGCAGCTTCCAGATAACTGTAAATAATGTATTTATATCTTTCCATCAGGATTTTTCATGTACTGAAGAGAAACTGGTGGTCTGTAATTCCCCATATTCCCAATACTTTATAAAAGTTTGGCATTCTTTTGTCTCTTTTCAATCTTCTGGTGCATCCAGGGAAAATCACTATTGACTCTGAGATTCATAACCAGTTCTGCAAGTATCCATGGCTTAAATTCACCGGGTTTGGAATAATCTTCCCAGGAATGTTTTCCTGCTTGCCCCTGTCAGTCAGCAGCTGGCTTATCACCAGGAGCAGAAGGGATTATATCCCTTGTAAACATTTTATCCCCTTATCTATGGATGTCCATTATCTGTCCATCACTCTGGAGCCCTTGCCCTCCGTGGGGTTTCTGTAGCACCAAGTTCCACAAGTCAGACTCCTCCTCACACCCCAATTTCTGTGTAAGCAGAGCCAGCAGGATCAGGCACACGTAGCAGTAATAGAATCATGACTGGATATGAGGAACAGCTTTCCCAAGGGTGGCTGAATGAAGTTCCAACCCTGGAAGTGCCCAGGACCAGGATGGATGCAGCTCTGCACAGCCTGGCCCAGCGGGAAGTGTCCCTGCCCACGGTGGGGGCTGGAATTAGATGTTCTTCCAGGTGCCTTCCAACCCAAACTATTCCAGGAGTCCACAACAGGGGTGGTTGAATAGATCTTGGGTAAAGCTCCAACTTTGGAAGTGTTCTTGGCTCAAATGGGCCAGGCCTGAGCAGCCTGACCCACGTTAGACCTGCTTTGGGCAGGACTGGGACCCTTCAGAGCTTCCTCCAGTCTGTGGGTTTGCAGTGCAGCATTTCCTTCCTCCAGCAGTGGTTGAGGCTCCTGCTACATCACTCCTGTTTGGTTTGACCACATATCCCTCCTGGCCAGGCTAAACCATCTTATTAGGCTGGAGATGTGCTTTGGGAAGGTTTGGGGATTGAGAAGTTGATAAAAAAAGGGAGGGGAGTAGGAGAAAGTAAGAGACAAATGAAAAACTTGTTCTATTGAAAATTCCAGTATGGCTGTCACTGCTGGAAAGGGATCTTAGACAACAGAGCTACCTTCCCCTGAAGTGAAGCCTTTCAGCTTTCTCAACAATAGGAGATCAAAACCCAAATAAGAACCAATTTTTAGGTATCTGAATATCTTAATGGGAAAGTCTCCAGGAATTGCTCATCTACTTTTATCTGCAATTACACATTAACATTGCAGACCAGAATATTTTCCAGTGTAAATATCACAAGGTCTTGTCATCCAGTTTTGCTATCACAGCCCCCCATTTTCTTTTATTTCTTTTTTCTTTTCCCCCCTTATCAGCATCATCAGGGACCAGATGAAGAACACGAGGGAGAGAAATGCCCAGGAAGGGCTGTGAAGGGAGATAATAAGAAGATTTTTGCACTCCTGTATGCTTGCCCGGCCTCTTATTGACAGAGCCTCCAAGATGCTCACAGATAGCCTGCTGCAGGTCACAGTTCCCTGAGATTTATTCCAGTGCCATGGAAAAGTGAGGAAGGTGAAGGCAGAGCAGGCGAGGACTGAAAACGTTGCTGCGGGTAAAGTGATTATAAAAAGAATTTCTTTTTTAATGCAAAAACCTCTAGCCTGACAAAGGCTCCATCTCTGGGAGAGGTTTTTCACCATCCAGTCCCCCACCCCTTTGCATCAGAGCGCTGCAAAATGTACTTGGAAGAGCAGCGAGTTCGTTTTAACCGATAGCATTCAGTGCTTTTTACTGTGCTATTCATCCACATGACAAAGCTGAGAGGGGAGCCCATACTTCTTCCTGACTTTTTATTGCTTTTCAGCCCAGTGGGAACCAGCAGACATGAAAAAAAAAAGTGGTTTAACCGCAAAATATGTTTAAGCTCTTTTCTTTTTCTCTTTTTTTTTTTTCATTTTTGGCATGTCAGGGAAAAGGAAGAGGGGGAGTGACTAGCAGTGGCAGAACAGCCAGGAACTAACAGTCATGAAATTAAGCAAAAATCCTAAAGCTTGTGGGCCCGATCCTACACATAAAGGGTGAGGTTTGAAGCTGAGGATTGGTGACAGCCTTCAAATGCTGGGATCACCATGTTATTATAGAATCCCAGAATGGTTTGGGTTTGGAGGAATCTTAAAATCCCATCTCGTCCCACCCCCTGTCATGGCAGGGACACCTCCCACTGTCCCAGGCTGCTCCCAGCCCTGTCCAGCCTGGCCTTGGGCACTGCCAGGGATCCAGGGCCTGCCCACCCTCACAGGGAAGGATTTATTCCTAATATATAATCTAAATCTGCACTCTCTCAGTGGAAAGTCATTTGCTTATGTCCTGTCATTATAGTTCCTGATAAAGGCTGACTGAATGTGACTTTTTCTCTCAATTCCAAGCAGCTTTTTTAATGTATATTTAAACATTTAATGTTTTCTAAATTAGAGGAAAAAAAACCCCTCTGCTTAGCAGAGCTGTTGCTCATGTATATCACACCAGGAAAGTCTAAGAAATAAACCAGTGTTTACATGATCCCAGATGCTCCCTTTATTTGAAACTAAACCCTCATATTGACCCAAAACACAAGCATTTCATTAACTCTTTCGAAAAAAAAGCCTTTATATTCTATCAAATAAGAAAAGAAAAAAAAGAGTAAAACCTGCCTTTGATTTGGGAAATACTTTCACAAAGAACAAGGAGATTTTCAGCAGTTCCCCATGAGAACAACATCAGAAGTCATGCCTGGCTGCACAGTGCCCCCACTCCCAAACCCCAGCTTTAATGGGGAGCACCAAAATCTGCCCCTCCAGGAGAGCAGCAGAGGCTCCAAACAACACAACTCCCCACCAGCTCCACGCTCTGCTCCGGAGTCTTTTAAGAGTTTCTTTTTCTCATAACCCCTCCTGATGAAGTGATTCTCTCCAGCTGAGCCCAGCCTGGCTTCAATCGGGCTTGTTCAGCCAAACAAATTAACTCCTTCCCTGCCAAGGGCCTGCTCGGGGTGTCCTGGTGTGCAGGGCAGGGTTTGGAGGGTGCTGAGCTCAGTGCTGGGGTGGAAGGAGCCTTGGCACTGAAGTCACTTTGAATAATTGAAAGGGCTGTTTTGGGGAAATAAGGGTTATTTCTGCGAGATCACTTTTTAATAGTAAAGTGTGCCTCAGACAGGAAAGTTGGGAGAACTCATCCAGCGTCTGCAGCTGGGAGGGAATTATTGATTTCTTTATTTTGTACAAACAGGCATCAAAAGAATTTGTCTGTTGTTAAAGCACTGTTGTGTTGGTGGGGTGGGGGCTGTGGCCAGTGCCAGGCACAGACAGGGCTGTTCTGTTTTGCATTCCAGACCTGCATCAGATATTACTGCTATAGGTAAAAGTTAAGTTACGTTAAATTAGGGCATGGTTCAGTTATATAGTATTAATTGTATTATGTTAAGAGTGGGGGGGGGGCTGATTAGAATGTTCTAGAAGGGTCCAGGCTTTGGTGGAAGGGCGGGGCAAGGCGAGGTCGAAGAGGGATTGGATGGAACACCTGACCAATCATTCGAAGCCCTGCAGAAACGATTGGTCCAGAATGAACGGCGGTAAAGAACAATGGGAAGCCTGGAAATGGACCAATCACCATGCGGATCCAAAATGGACCAATCCTGGATGCGAAGGGGGCTATAAATGGGGGAAGTTCAGTTAGGTTGGGGTTCTTTTTTGGACCCTTGTTTTGTGGGTAGATCCCAGTGCACTTTGGGCCAGCGCACTGTTCTGGTTTTGGCTCGCTGTGTGAGTACCTGGGCTTATCCTGGGCACTCCGTTCCTTGCAGCTATTTTAATAAACGAGAACCTTTTTCTCCAGAGAAAGTTTGGCCTCGTTCATATTCCTAACATTACCCCTGAGCCCCTTGTGAAGGGAAAGGCTGCTCTGCTTTTAAGTGGTGTTGAGTAACTGGGCTGTCTGCTGACAGCCACGAGCAGTGTCCTCCTCCCCACTGGCGCTTTGGATGGCTGGTGCCCCTAGGTTGGACCTGGATGATTTCTGAGGTCGATTCCAGCCCAAACCATTCCATTATTCCCTGATTCTGTGACTGCTGAAGACCTGGTTCAACATACGAGAGATGAGATCATCCTGGGGTACTTTCCTTTGTGTGAAAAACAATTAGAAATAGCAACCTTCCCTTGCCCAGGTTGGAGAACAAGAGTAAATGAAGAGTAAATTGTTCAGAGATGATCTATTTTGGCTCAGAAATCTTCTCAGGAACTTTTCTCCTAATGTCTTTTTCCCAACCAGGCAGCGTTCTCCCAGCCTGCCTCCTAATGACCAGCATTAGTTTGCATTAGATGGATTTGTGATGATTTCTTTCTGCCTGGCTGCTGAGCCTGCGAGCAATTCAAATGAAGCTCTGCTCCCTGTGCCCCATCTGGCAAGAGCAGCTCCCCCGTTTGGGTTTGCTGCCTCCTCAGCTGCTCTCCCTCCCTCTCGCCCCACGGGGGTTTGATCTGCCTGCATTTTGGAATCCCTGGGTGCTCACAGCCCCTCTCATTGCAGCAGTTTGCTCTTGCAGGCAGGACGGGGACAGCCGGGAGAGGGCTGGGGGGAAAAGGTTGGTGTTCAGGAGCAGAAAAGAGGAGGTGCTGTGGTTCCCCACTGCTGTGCTGCAAGGGAGTGTGTGGTGGTGTTCACAGGGATCCCGGGATGGGGGAAGAGATGAGAATCTTGACTCCATGTTGCAGAAGCCTGATTTATTATTTCAGGATATATATTCTATTAAAACTATACTAAAAGAATAGAAGAAAGGATTTCACAGGGCAAGAAGTGGAATGATAACAAAAGCTTGTGACTCTCAGAGAGTCCAATACAGCTGACTGTGATTGGCCATTAATTAGAAACAACCAACATGGACCAATCAAGGATCCACCTGTTGCATTCCCCAGCAGCAGGTAATCTTTGTTTTTCTTTTCCTCTGAGGCTTCTCAGGAGAAAAATCCTGGCAAAGGGATTTTTCAGAAAATACAATGGCTACAGAAGTGGAACCCAAGACACAGAATAATGGAATTAGATTGGAAAAGTTCTCAAATGTCATTGAGTCCAACCATTAACCCAGCACTGCCAAAACCACCATTATCCATGTCCCCAAGTGCCACATCTACACAGTTTTTAAGTCTCTCTGAAGATGATGACTCCACCAGTGCCCTGGGCAACCTGTGCCAGTGCTTGACAATATTTTCAGTGAAGAAATCTTTCCTAGAATCCAATCCACACCTTCCCTGGTGAAACCTGAGGAGATTCCATTTTCCATGGCTTGGTACTTGGGAGAGAAGACTGACCCTGACTTGGCTCCACTCTCCTGTCAGGTGTTTGTAGAGAGCATCAGCCCAGGACAGCTGGGGATACAAGGAAGATGTAGGAGTGGGACCAGAGCATGACCCTGAGGTGGGAGCTGATGTTCCCCACCCTCACTGTCTCCTCTCACGCCCTGTTGGTGTTATCACCAGGATTAAGACAGGTTTTTGGGGATGTGGCAGGTTATGCTGAGGTCTGTCTGTTCTGCCTGCCAGGACAAAGTCATGGTGCCCTCACAGGGTGAGAGGAGATGGAGCTTCAGCTTTAGAGATGGAAAATACATGAAATAAGGTGAATCAGAACCTCCTTCTGCTCTCTCTGGCCTCAGCTCTCACCTGGGGGGAAGTTATTTAGGAGGAGGAGGGAAGGGGATTCTTTTGGGATGCTAAAACCAGAGGGAACTACACTGGGGCACAGGGGAGGTGGGAAATGGCACCTTTATCACTTTTACCCCGTGGCTGGCTCACATTTAGGCACTGCCTGCTCTCTCCTGAACACATGTGCTACCAGGAGACAGCATCAAGGTTCATCTTGACCATGCACCAAGGTACCCTGTCACCACAGGCATCTTAAAACATGTCAGGGTATGCACATTTCCATATTTCAAACCACCCTGTCTTTTCTGGCAGCAGAGACAAGGCCAGAGGGCCTGGGAGAGAAATGGCATCAGGTTTGTGTCCTTCTCAGGGCTCCTTTGAAAACATTTGGTTTCTGCACCCTTGAGGTGACACTTGGTTGCTGTCAGATACATCTGATGGCCGAGGACAGCGTGGATGACTGTAAAGAGTTGTCACATCAGAGCAGCAGTGATTCCTCTCTCTTCCCATTGCCCCTCCTCATCCTTGGCACTGGGCTAATGACAGCACCAGGTTCCCTGCCACAGGGGATTGAGCTTCTTGTTTTTTCAGTGAAAATGAATGAGAAGCGCCTGCTGGGTCACATAAAACTGTCAAAAGAACAGTCGGGGCTTCCTGCGAGAGGGATAATAGTTAAGAAAGCTGAAATTCTGAGAAAAAGGGATTATGAATCACCAGCAATATTTACAGTGCAAATCCCTATTCCCTGTATTTCCACTTGATTCCTTCTCTTTTCCAGGGCAATTATTTCCAGGAACACACAGCAGAGCCCCATGGTAGGTATAAATAAACCAAGTCTGAAGTGTCTGACAAAGCTCATGGACACCTTGCACCCCTGGCCCTGCCACCTGCTCCAAACAAGGGGGTGAGAGCAAACAGGGTGTGCCTTGGAGGGTGGCAGGGTGTCCCCTCAGCTGTGCAGTGAATCTGTTTGTGGCTCAGCAAAGCATCCTGCATCATGTGGGGCTGTGAGGCTGGCAGAACATCTGGACGGCTGTGCTCAAGCACCACAGCTCTGAATTAATGTTTAGGCTTTATATTCTGGAGTTACGAGTCCTCAGATGGTGCACAGACCTTCTGGGGCTGTCCCACCTGGGGTTAAAATGTGGCTGAGCACATGCAGCCCAAAGCAGAGCACTCCCCTTTATGGTGCTCATCAGCTCTTCTTCCCTGGAGGTGGCCAAAGACAGGGTTGGGCAGGTGCCAGGGGAGAGCAGCGCGCCCCTGGATGAGAGGGGACTGTGAGCTGGGACAGGGAATACACAGAGAAACAGAAGAAGCAAATGGTGGCTTGTGCTGGGCAGGTGCCAGGTGAAAATGTAGGAGCAGATCAAACACAGGCGGGTTAATGAGAGCCATTCCCAGGGTGGGGAGAGCAGGGCCAGGCTGGACGGCAGGCACTGAGTGATATTCTGTAATTAGCTGGCAAATAGAATATGATCTTTAGTGTAATTGCTCGGAATAATGTCTGTCAGCCCCATCCCTGCATCCCAGCTGCCACAGCAACTTTGCTTCCCTTTGTTTCCCCTCGCCTGTAATTTCTGATCACATCCTTCCCAAATTTGATTGCATCATTGCTGAGCGTTGGTTGCCAGGGCAACCCCACAAAGTCCTTCCAGGCATGAGATGAATACCTTACCCCCTTTGAGGACAGGTTACGTGGCCAGCCCATTGTGACCCCCAACTTGGATCCCTTTGTCCCTGTTCGAGCAGATGTGAGACCAGGTGAGAGGCTCATCCCTGACTTCCATGGGAGCAGGAGTGATGAAGGGAATTGTCACTCAAATGTTGCGCAGAAAAGACCTGAACAAATGGAGCAACTCAACATTAGAAGTGAGGCCACCAGCCAAGCCCTGCTGCTGAAAGCACAGAGCTGCAGTGATGGAGGCTGCACAAATCCCTATCCCAGACCTCACCGTGGCCATTCCCTTCCATAAACACAGGCAAAGCTGTGGTGCGTGCGGGAGTTGTGCGGCCAAGGGGAGTGTGTGTGCATCTGGACAGGGGATGGCACACATGGCCTGTCACACACGGCCTGTCACAGCTCTGCTGGCCAGAGAAGCAGCAGTGGAGACTTCAGGCCAGGTTGAATGAGGCTCTGACCAAGCTGCTCTGGTTGAAGAGGTGGAAGGGGGTTGGACTAGGCAGCCCATGGGGGTCCCTTCCAACCCACACCAGTTGAGATTCTGTGGTTCTGTGTCATGGAAGAGGCTCCAGCAGGGCCACCAGAGCACGCAGCTGGCGCTGGCACGGCGTGTGAGCGCTGGGCAGCAGAGCCACCTCCAGCTCCATCTGTCCCATCCTCTCTGCCACCGAGCCCTGCGCGAGGGAGCTTCCTCTGGTGGTGCACATCAATGCATGCAGCACTCAGACTTCACTCTGGGTGCACGGGGGAGTGAAATCTGTGCCTGGAAGACCTGCAGGGCCGGAGGGAGAGAGCTGGTATGGCCCCTCATAAGTCATAAAGATGTGGCAAGGTTCAGCATTATAGTAGGAGTCCTAGTAAAATATCTGTATTGAATATCTGTATTGAATATCTGTATATGGGCCAAGCCCTGATAAGCCCTGGTTGGTCTTGATGGGCTGCAGCTGTGATGTCCTTAATTGGGCCCAGCTGTGGCTTAGTGAAGATAACTGGGATAAAAGGGAGCTGTGCTGGCCAGGCAGGGAGAGCCTGGAAGGAGCCCTGACTGAGAAGCAGCAACATGAAGAGGAAGAGGAAGAAGAAGAAGAGGAAGACGACAACGACGGAAGACGACGACAGAAGAAGAAGAAGAAGGAACAGTGCTGTGAAGAGCTGCTGCGAGAAAGAACAGCAAGAAGATATGGGACTCTAGAAATCCAATAACAACAATATGGGACTTTAGAAATCGAATAACAACACAGCATTGCCCCCAGCCCCAAGGTTCCAAGGCCTTTCTCTCCCAGCAGAGGGTGGAGCCCTCCTCAGCAGCACTCCTGCTCTCCAGCCCAGCCCTTGCTGTCTCCAGCACCATCCTTGCAGCAGAGCCAGCTTTTCCCCTTTCCACACCAGCACCTCCCTGAACCTGGAGCCAGGATGGGTGTGCTCCCAGCCCCCAGCAGAGCAAGGCACAGAGATGGAAGATATTGTTTTTCAGGTGGAATAGCTTCCAAAACGCTACATTTGCAGTCAAAGTGCTGTTTGGAATGCATATGAACCACTGCCTGCAGCAATCAGAAACAAAGCCATTAAAGTTTAGATAGCAGTGTTTTTATTTTTAACCAAATGAGTCAATCTCCCTTCCAGCTCTGAGGAGGAGAAGGGGAGAAATTTGGGCAGGGAGAGTTCAGAAACCCTTAACCCCACTGGGACCCTGCTGCAGGGAGGGTTCAAACAGCCTGCTCTGTTTAATTTCACCCAGAAAAAAAAAGTATTTAAGCTTATTTCTTGATAGTACCTTGGCAGGGTGGAAATTCAGTTTGTTTCCCTGGATTATAATTTAAAAAATAGCTTCAGGACACCTAATGCATCTATCTCCCCTCCCCACATCCAGAAGGCCTCACGTTGTCTTTCCTTCTCCTGCGTCCCAGGCTAGGGTAGGACCAATGTGTTTTCCAGTCTGGATTTGTGTGGGAACCCAGAGCATTCCTCTGGCTGTCCAGGATGGCCAGGACCCCTGCCAGGGGGCTCAGAAGCCCAAAACACCTGTGGGTTTGATTATGACCCATAGAGCAAATTACCAACCTTAGATGAAGATCAGCAAGCCACAACAGTTTAGGTAGAATAATAGTGAAGTTATCACAGAGTGGAAAAGTAGATTTTGGGGTTTTTAGAATGGGGGTTCAGGAGGCAGGATGGAGGGATCTGGGTGTGTCCAGCCTTTCTCCTTCTTCTTCTTGGCCTCCATCTTCTGCTGTGATGGTGGCACTTTTGGATTGGTTTAGAGTAGCAGCTCACTGTCTAACATAGGTGATAGGTATTGGACAGGAATTGTAAACATTGTACAGGTAGTTTTTAGTGTAAAGACATAACACTGCCCTGGGGGCAGGCAGAGTGCCTGGAACTGTCCTGCTGGACAGACCTCGGTAGGGCAGGAGAAATAATTTTATAGATAAGGAACAATAAACAACCTTGAGAGTGAGAAATGAAGAACTCAGACTGCTTCTTCAAGCACTGGGCTGAGCACCTCCAGCACCAGGCACCAACTGCATTTCAACAATTCCATGGTCCTGGCTGCTCCTCCAGCAGTTTGTCTCTCCATCCCAGCCTGTTTCTAAGGTTCCTATCCCTGTAGCATGTTTAAGAAGATGCATCCAGCTGTTAACAAAATGCCTGTGCTCGTGCTGTCATCCTGAGCTGCTGCAGGAGGCTCAGCCCTGCAGCCCCAGACACCTCAGCACATCCTTGATTTAAACCTCAGACCCCTGTGCTGGATTGGGCAGAGAGTGCTTGGCCACTTGCAGGAGAAAAACCCCAAATCCATGGAAAATCACAAAATTACATTCCTGCCTCTATTTATTGGTTTTCCATGCCATATGGAAATTTATGTAAATAGACAAATGAGAAAGAAGCCCCGGAGCTCTGGTGAGTTTGCCAGTGAGCCACCAGTGCTCCAAATATTGGCCACTGTTGATGCTTTAGGAGATCAGAGAGAGAGGAATGATTTCTGGCTCCAAGAGTTGTCCAGAGACATGGTTTCTTTTCTTTTTGTTTTTTCCAACATGATACCTACTGTTCTCCTGAAAAGCCATCCCAGCCTCCCCCAGCTGCTCCAGTGAGCCATGGCTGTCCAGCCCATCCCTGCCAGCCTCAGAGAACCAGGCTGCTCGTGTGCCTTTGGATGCAGAGCAGGCTTTTTGGCAGGCAAATTCTGTTTACCAAATTCTGCATGTGAGGTGTGTGAATTGGTAGAGGAGCAGCTCATGGCAATGTTAAAACTCAAGGGATGTGCCCGTTCCAACCCACTGATGGGGGCTGAGGCTCCTCCACTCCCCACAGGAACCAGGCTTGATCCCACATGGGCTTCTCAGATGACTCCAATGCTTTTTCTAGATGGAAATGTGGCAGCAGGAGGCAGAAGGAGAAGCTTGCCAACCCTTATATATTGTAATCGTCTCATTTTTTAAATTTTTTAAATTTTTTTAAATTTTATTATTATTGGGGTTTTTTGGTTGGGTTTTTTGCTTTTGGTTTGTTTTCTTTTTTTCAGTTTATGGGGTAATGAAAGCTTTCCTTGGGTCCTACACCTTGGGAAAGAGGAAAAACACCATGGGCTTCACAAATGACTCAGGAGGCAGAAGGAGAAGCTTGCCAACCTTTATATATTGTAATCTTCTCTTTTTTTCCCCCCTTTTTTTAGTTCTGTTTTTGGTTTTTCCTTTTTTTTTTTTTTTTAATTTATGGGGTAATGAAAGCTTTTCCTTTTTGGATCCCACACCTTGGGAAACAGGAAAAAAACCACCATGAGCTAGGTACCATTATCTGAGCTCAGCTGGACCAAATGTTCATATCCAAAATGTGAGTTTTGAGTAGCTTTTTATACATATGCACGCATTTACATGTCTATTAAAAATGTATGTCTGGCTATGTATGTGACTAATTTGTGTATATCAGTTTTAAAAAGTGGTTCACTTATAGAATCACATCTTCCTCTCATTTTCCTTGCTTTTTCTGAGACTCAGCAGTTTTTTTTTTTACAGGATGAGGCTTGTTTTTATTATTATTTCTTGACTCAGCTTGGAGGAAAGCTGGAATCTGCAGAAGACAGGGAAAATTCTGAGCAAAATCTTCCTAGTAAAAAAAAAAAAGCCGTTTCTATGAATTAAAGCTGGAGAAACACCTCTCAACTACACAATTTCCCTGCTTTGCTATTAATTAAGTTCAAGTTCAAATATTTTTGGCATAAACATTAACATTTGTGCTTTGAACATGTATAATGCTTCATATGCTCTAGATGCTGTTTCAAAAGATTTATGTCTTGAGTAAATGATGATTTGGGTAATTGCATTCTGTCCACCCAAATCCGTCCTGCAGCTTCACTGGGGTGTGGAATCCACCTTCCCTCCCTGGCCTGCTGAGAGAGCCTGAATGAGGGATGTGAGACTCCAGGCAGCTCTCCAAAATGCAGTTTATTGTATCCAAAATGCAGTTTATTGTATCCAAAAGGCAGTTTATTGTATCCAAAATGCAGTTTATTTTATCCAAAATGCAGTTTATTGTATACAAAATGCAGTTTATTGTATCCAAGGTGTCACAGCAGTCCAGGGCTGTGGGTGACAGAGCTGTGCCCACAGCTGTCAGCTCCAGCTGCAGGCAGGCCTGGAGACCCTTTGGTTTTGGTTACAATGCATTCTGTACTTTCCTTTGCTGAGCATCTTCATACAGCAGAACCAATCTATACCTTAACTATTATCTATAGCCTATCATAACTACTGTAATTACCATATTCATGTCACTGTTCTCCAATCACTAAAAGTCAGTACATTACAGTTTAAGCTAGAAGTTGTTTTTCAGTTTTCTTGCAGTGGAAAATTCTGAGACCTTTTTTCTACTTGCAACATTGCTGGCTTGTTTGCCTGTGCTCTCTTCCTGCTTGGTAAAAACATCTTCTTGTTTGGGGTGGGTTTATCCTTTGCTCTAAGCCATAAAAACCCCTTCTAACTAACACAGCCTTTGCCTTTTTGGTTATCCAGTGAGACTGGCTCAGCAATTCTTTTCTTCTATATCAAAACTTGCTTCCATCTCTATTCCTTCATCAGACTCTACATTCAAAAGTCTTTCTGCTAAGCACACACATCTGTGAGACTTTCTTGTCAAACTTTCATCCTTCCCAACAGCCTGCCCCACTCTATGGTGCTGCCATGTGTGATTAAACATCTTCTGTCTGCTCCCTGTGGGACAGGGGATGTGTTTCAGTGGTGGCTCAGGGCTGCTGAGGTGACACCACTCAACAGAGCTCTGCCCACAGCAGGGAAAGGCAGGAGTGTTGAGGCTGCAGTGGATGGAATAGCTGGAAATGGATTTGCTTTTCCATCATGCTCACAGTTCTGTGTTGGGCTGGACTAGGAGCCCATAAGAAGCTCCAGATTTTGTGTGGCCAGTCTTTGGCTCCTCACCTGTTGCAATAGAACACAAAATAAAATGACACAGATACTGGAACTCCAAGGTAAAAAGAGGGCACTTTATTTCCTGACTCCAACATTTATAGATTTCCAAAAGTGACAATGAATAGGAGGATGACAGTGCCACCTCTCCAATGACACTGGACAAACCAACACTCCATCAACTTTCTCCTCCTCCTCCAGAGAGGAATGTAAAAACAATAATTATTTACATAAAAGTGTGTGAGAAACTTCATTACAAGAATGTAAACATCAGAAAGCTTAGAAGAACTTAAAAGAACAGGGTGACACTCACCAGCCCCTGCTGTGCCTGGACTGGAGAACAAACACACCCTCAGGCTGGTGGATGCTCCCTGGGATGATGAGAGGAGTCCCACCATGGTGGTGGCTTCCCATGATGAGTTGAACAGATGCTGATATTAGCAGGGGACTCAGACTCTCATGGCATTTCTCTTCAAGCTGCCCATCCCTGCCCATTACACTTTGCAGTTTTGGCAGACAAAGCCAGGCTGGCCATGGTGTGCTGGCCCAGATCTGGGCTGTGCTGTGGCCAAGCCTTCCCTGTGTTTCACTGCTGAGCTCTGTGACTGTGGGTGCATGGAAATCCATGGGCACATCACCTGAAGGTGCACAAGGAAATGGGAACAGGGCCTTGTGGTAGGGGATGGAATGGTTCTGAAATATGGGCCACATCAAACTCTGCAGCTCAATTCTTTGGAATTTCTTTGGTGGAAACAGCCCTGAACCCTTAAAAACTTTTGAGTTGAGTGTGTAAAGTCACTTTTCACTTGCTTTAGGCTTCTCTTAGCTCTGCAGTGGGCATTAGCTCAGACACAGACAAAGCAAAGAACACCACAGCTCTGTCTGAAGGGTTCCTTGAAGTGCCTGCAAAAACTGGTGCATTTGGAGTGAAAAAAAAAAAGACAGAAAAGCTTCCATCGAGACAGATTTCCTTCCCTGGCGTAATTTCACTTGTGGTATGAATGGAAACAGCAAGTTCCCACTTCAGTCAACAGCTCTTGGGAGAGATCTGATGCTCAGCAAATGCTGAGGCTCCTTCAGCTCCTCCAGGGTCTCAGCAGAAACATGGGGTGTTGTTCAGTGCTGTGAGCCTCCAGCTCTCCCAGATAGGGAGGGGAAATGAAGGAGCACAGTGATGTGTTTGCCTTTTAGCTCTTGAGTAGGCCAGGAGCAGCTAAATGGAATTTCAGTTTATTTTTCTTTTTCTGCCATTTTTACCTCAGTCACTTGGATCCAGAGCTGCAGCTGTAAGAGGAGAGACATGATTCCACTGATAAAAGCAGGAGAATCAGCCTTCAAGGGCTCTCCAGTGGGCTGGGACTCACATGAGTCATCAGTCATGGTGGTGCTGGGAGTATTAACACGCTTTTGGCTAACATTTGCCAGCAGGAATGCAAAGCAGAATGAATCTGACAAACCCAGAGTCATCCAGCCTCCTGTGCTCTGGGGAATTACCAGAATGTAGAACTCAGAGCTCCTGCTGGGGCACATTTCGTGTTCATCCTCAGAGTAGGTGCAGCCCAGGATGTCCTGTGCACAGCTGGTTCTCCAGGCAGGACTTGTTTTGCAGAGCTTCTTGCATCACGGTTTGTTTTTCTGGTAAGCTAAGGAGGTCTTAAAGAACTCTTATTTTATATTGGGTTAATGCAGATATAATGACTTCTTCACACTTTTTTTTTTTTTCAAAAGTATGCATTCTAGAAGACTTCAGATGATTGGGTATTTATATAAGACTTCACTCGTGGGTATTTTCAGGTCATTTTCCATCTTTTTCAACTTGGTGTGGCTGTCACTTCCAACAGGTCTATGGATGCAATGGCCTTAGAGCATTCACCAGGGAGCTGGGCAGTGCAGATGTCAAAGGGCTGATGTGTCCAGATGTGCAGGACTCACTGACCTCTGCTGTGGAGGTCATCTGTGTGTTTGGAATTCTGTTGTTGTTACTCCAAGCAGTGAGTGAGCAGGCAAAATGAAGTCCACAATCTCACCCCAGATCAAGTTCTTAGGTGGAGAAAGAAAATGCCTTTTACCATTCTCAAATGTACCATGCAGGTTGTCCAGAGAAATTGTGGATATCCCATTCCTAGAAGTGTTCATGGCCAGACGGATCTCTGAGCAACCTGTTCTAGCACAAGGTGTCCCTGCTTATGGTGGAGGGGTTGGAACCAGCTGATCTTTAGGTTCCTTCCAACCCAAACCGTTGTGGGATTCTGGGATTCTCTAGAATGAGCCTGTCTTGGAGTGCAGATTATGTCACCACACTGTGTAGCCATGATATTTTCTGAAAAATCCTTTCCTTAAGATTTTTCCTCCTGAGAAGCTGAGAGGCCTCAAGAACAAAATGTAAACATTGGTTATCTGCTGCTGTGGAATGCAACAGGTGCATCTGGGATTGGTCTCATGTGGTTGTTTCTAATTAATGGCCAATCACAGTCAGCTGGCTCGGACTCTTTGTCTGAGACACAAGCCTTTGTTATTCATTCTTTTTCTATTCTTAGCTATCCTTCTGATAAAATCCTTTCTTCTATTCTTTTAGTATAGTTTTAATATAATATATATAATAAAATAATAAATCAAGCCTTCTGAAACATGGAGTCAGATCCTCATCTCATGAGTCATCCTCATCTCTTCCCTTATCCTAAGACCCCTGAGAACACAGTCACCCCACTGTATTGGGGGATGCCGTGTTCAACGGGAACCAGGAAGAACTAAAATAAATGTGGGCAAGAGAAACGCTGAGAAGCTTCCTCTGCTGAGAGCTGGCTTTTCAGTCCTCAGGAATTACTGTTTTTCCTGGTAAGTTCAGCAGTTTTTGAGGGTAGGAAACGTGACCTCGCTGTACTCACAGAAATTTGCTATTTTACACGTTACTGCCAGCATGGATCTTAATCAACCAGAAAAACTCAAAATGACAAACAAGAGACAGCTTTGCTGTCTGAGGTTCATTAGCTCCTAGCGACCTTTCAAATCCGCAAGAAACCAAAGAGAAACGTTCAGAAAACGGGAGGGCTTTCAAGGCATTTTGCCAGTAATTTCTACTTATTCCCCAGCTCCTGCTCAATAATGAATGGCATTTCTTGATTGTTTTCCCAAGATTTGCTTTTATCTGAGCAAATGTGGACTGGAACTTTGACCCACGCCATACGAGGATGGGAGGCAGAGTCTCCCCAGAGGACTGGCGCACACGTTGTGTCTTGCAAAGTTATCTGAAGCCGACTTTCAAGGGCATCGTTGTCTCCATCTGGGAGGCAGCAAATGTGAGCAAAGGGCAGTCTGGCTCAGGCTTGGCACAAGCACACACCAGGGAGCCATCAGCACTCTGTGCTGCAGAGGTTACGTGCGGGTTCATGAGGAGGCAGCGCGGACCTGGGCTCTGGAATGCATCCAGCACTGGGAAAAGAAGGAAAGATAAGAGCTGGATGATGATGCATTCTCTGGGGTGCCCCTGGGCCATGTGAACAGATAGTAGAGCAGAGAGCATCGTTTCATGGATACAGGCCAGTTTCAGGGTGCTCCTCCATGGCAGGGTCTCAGGGCCAGCTCCTCAGCAGGGGTGAACAAACAGACCCCACGTTTGGTCTATATTGGAGTTTGCCCCTCTGCACCTGCAGTGGCAGTTTGCCTTCCTGGGGGATTTTGAACTGCCCAGCAGAGGCAGCAGATGAAATCCTTCATGGAATCAAAGACTCACAGAATAGTTTGGGTTGGAAGGGATCTTAAGTATAATCTCATTCTGATGTCACTGATATGGGCAGGGGCACCTTCCACTGTCCCAGGTGGCTCCAAGCCACATCCACCCTGGCCCTGGACACTTCCAGGGATGGGGCAGCCCCAGCTGCTCTGGGCACCCTGTGCCAGGGCCTCACCACCCTCACAGGGAAGGTTATTTTCCTAGTATCTAATCCAGACCTACCCTCTGTCAGTTTGAAGCCATGCCCCCTTATCCTGTCACCCCAGACCCCTGTAAATAGTCTCTCTCCATGTTTCTTGCAGGCTCCCTTTGGTTCCTAGAGGGCCACAATTAGGTCACTCCAAAACTTCTTTTTTCCTGGCTGAACAATCCCAAATCTCTCAGCCTTTCATGAGGCACAGAATCTGTTCTCTCACCAGTCCTTCATCTTGAGACCTTGTCACCTCGTCCAAGCAGAGCAACGACAAGAGCACCATTGCTGGGGTGGAAAGAAGAGGACTGTTTTAACTATAAATAAAACCACTTGAGGCCATGTTGTATCTTCTCAGAAAGTGCAGCTCTGCTGGGACCACGGCTGAAGAACGACTGAGTGTAGATGGAGAACAGAGAGAGGCAGACAAAGCGTCAGCAGGAGATGAAATGTTCAGAGTAGGCAGAATAAGGGGGCCCTGAGGGCATCTCTGGAAGATGTTTTCTGTGTTTTACTGACTTGTTTTGATGGGGGGAAAAAAAGGATTTTTTCAAAGACGAGACATAAGATGTCACACATGTATTTACAAGACTGCAGTCCACCCTGACAACCTCTATGAACTCTGTGCATCCAAGAAAGAAGTTGAAGAACTTCTGAAAAGAGATGAAAACTAAGGGATGAAAACATAGGCTAGAGGATGGAAACTCCCTTTCCTCCTGCCAAAAGAGAGCTTGTGCTGCTGGGACCTTGTCCTTTCAGCCTGAATGCAGCCCCCACTGGGATCACTGGGAGTTACTGATGCAGCAGGACTGGAATCCAGTTTCAGCCAGGCCACTGGCAGCGTGGAGGAGCAGGAATGAGGAGTGATGGAGCCAGAGAAGGTCTGTGTCACACAGGAGCAGCTGGGCAGGATAATTTGCCATCTGTGCTGAGTGGTCTCACCCCAGTGCTGCCGGTCACACCAGAGACACCTCTAAATTATTGTGGGGAGGGGGAGAAACCATCTGTGCTCCATTGCCCATAGGCAGGCCTCACCTCACCATGGGCTCCTGAGCTTCCATTTTTACCAATCCTTTTAAATCCTTCACAACAGCCACATGCCATGTTCCAGTGGGACCCTTCTACAGCCAGCCCTTCACATATCATTGAATGGATATTTTACCTCATCAAATTACGATATTCAGCAATATTTCACGTTGCTCAACATGAAATATTTGCACAGCTCATTATTAAGGCGCGACAGAGATTGCAAACGTTGCCAGGCTGTGATTTTGAACAAATTTTTGTAGCTGTAAGTACTGTCTAGCAGGATGTGGCCTTGGAGGGTCACACCCGGAGGGGGCTGAGCTGGAAAGCAGCTGGCATTCATCTGGCACCTGTGGGAGTGTGCAGCAGGGGTGCTGAGAGCAGCTGTGGAAGCACATGGCTCAGGCTGTGAGGGGACAGCAGGGACAGGCTGGTGGTGTCAGGGGTTGGAAAGGACAGGGGTGCTGAATGTGCTTTGTTTCTAGAGCCAAAGCATCAGGGTTCTCAACCTGGGGGTCTCCCAGCCTGCCTGCCCTGCGGCTACAGGGATTGGGATATGCAGTGGTTTTGGTTTTCCACCTGTGGAAAGTGGGAGGAGACAGCTCTGGGTCTAAAACCAGAGGGTAAAGGTTGGCTGAAAAGTGTGTAGGGGCTGGAGAGAAAAAGGGACACACTTTAAAGTCACCTGTAAATTCATATGGGAGTTTTAAAATTAATTTTTTATTAATTAATTAACTAATTTATTTATTTATTTATTTATTTTAATTTTAGTTTCTTTAATTTCCAGGTCCACTGTTCAGTGCCTCTCTTCACTCCCCTCCCAGCCTGGAAGATTGGTGAGCAGAGGCTCTTCTGAGCAGAGGTTAATGCACTGCAGTGCTGGGGGCAGCATCCTTGAGAGGGTGAGCCCCCTTTGTCTCCCAGATTTCTGACAGCACTGCAGCCCTATAAGAAACCAAGGGGAAAACAAAGAAATGTTGATAGGCTTCTCTGGACTTGGGCTGTTAATTCAAATCTGGCTGAAGGCCATTAGTGTTTTCACACTATTACCTTCTAATGGCTTCTTGCTCTTGGCTCAGCTCTTGCTTGGCAAGTCACAGCTGTGAGCTTTGCTAGCTGTAGGCTCCCAGTTAGCCTCTTGCTGGGAATCTCACTCAAGATTATGACTTGTGTCCGTGTTAGGAAAATAGCCCGTGTGCAGCAGCTGCTGTCAGGCCCTGCTCCTTCCAGCACTCCCTCAACAGGTGTGAGGAGCTGTTTTCCTGCCTCCGTGGGTGCATCAGCTGTTCCAACAGAAGGTGCACTTGTAATCCATCCCCCCTCGCTGTGCTGCAGGCTCACACAGAGCTGCTGCTGAACCCCAGGCAGGTTTTGCTGAGGGAGCTGCAGCTTTTATCTCAGGCTCTGGGGACTCCAGTCCATGCAGAGCTGCAGCTTTGCCTCTGGATTTCATCCCTGAGCCTGTGCTCTCCCCTCAGGAGCTGCTGAGGGAGCTGGCAGGACACAGCTATGTGAGATATCTGCTGCAAAGTGTGACTCCTTCCCATGGTGCAGGAGTAGACTTCACACTCCCTAGTCCGTGATTTTTTCATCGTCATCCATCAAGAGTGGATTAAAAAAACAAAAAAAAAAAAGAAAGAAAAAAAAAGTAAAAAAGAAATATGTTTATATACACACACACATATATATACACATACATATATATATACATATATATACATACACACACACATATATATACATATACACACACACACACACACACACATATATATATATATATATATTTATACTCCAGGAAAACTGCAGGAAAATCCCATGGTTTCTTGCACCAGAGGTGAAACCAGGTCATCCCTTTGGCCTTAGAATCTATATTTCCAAGAGAAGAACACATCAAAGAGCTGTAGGGCAGTATGGCCTTACCATTTCCAGGGCCAGATCCCTGAGAATCAATAATCTCCAGTGTTTACCCAGCTTCTCCTCTGGGATTCAGGAAGAGCTGTTGGACAGGTGGATTAAGAATCAGCCCCGCTGTCTCTTTTTTCCATGCTTATTCTGAGGATGACACAGGAGACTTCAACGTGCAGGTCCAGCTGACTGGTGTGAAATTAAAATTCAAAAAGTAAATTGGGGGAAAAGAAAAAAAAAAGCCTCTAAGAGTTCCAAGGAAAATCAATTACCCAGCACATGAAGGTGATGATGAGAACACTGCTCCACAAAATAAGCAAAATTCTCTGCAATTCTAATCTCTTCTTCCTGCAATTTCCCTCCCATCCCTCGTGATGCTTTAAGAGATGGATGGCTTTCTTTCTCTAGTTTTAGATATGCTTATTGGGGCTGGAGGGTGGAGAGACCAAGAGAGAAAAGACTGTTCCAAAAAATGTAATTAAGGTAATATTACGATGTGAATTACATATTACATTTTGTTTAGAGCTATTATTGGCTGGAATGGCTCTGAAATTGAATTGTGCTGCAGATTCCTCGTTGATTTTACCCACACACACTCAGGGGCAGGGATTGCATTAGACCAGGGGAAGAGGAAAGTGTGGATGGAGGAGGGGATCCAGCTGGAAAGGAGGGTGTCGCAGACATCTTCTATGGAAAATCCTTTCCTTGGGGTTTTTCCTCCTGAGAAGCTGAGAGGCCTCAGGAACAAAATGTAACCAATGGTTATCTGCTGCTGTGGAATGCAACAGGTGCATCTGGGATTGGCCTCATGTGGTTGTTTCTAATTAATGGCCAATCACAGTCAGCTGGCTCAGACTCTGTCCCAGCCACAAGCCTTTGTTATCATTCCTTCTTTTTCTATTCTTAGCTAGTCTTCTGATGAAATCCTTTCTTCTATTCTTTTAGTATAGTTTTAATGTAATATATATCATACAATAATAAATCAAGCCTTCTGAAACACGGAGCCAGATCCTCGTCTCTTCCCTCAACCAAAAACCCCTGTGAACACGGTCACAAGAGGGCTCTGAAAGCCATTTTTACCCACGCAGAATCCTTCATTAAACACACAAAGAACCACACTAAAAATGACTCTACACCCATCAAGCCAAACTGAGTCGAGGTGCTCACCCTGAACTGGTGTTTGGGGACAGTGAGGATGTCTCACTGCCCTTGCTCAGATCTTCCCTGCCCAAAGTGCTCACTTGGGGCTGGAGGGGCTCAAGGGGTATTTGCTCACCACAGACTGGCTGAGGAAGGCAGAGGTGCTGCACAGCCCCTAAAAGCTCTGACTTTCCCCTGCTTTCACTCAGGGCTGCTCTGAGATGGGTTTAAATGAGCAAACAGCTCATCAATCTCCCCTCTGCTCGCTCCCACACCCTGAGGTCCTTCTGGAGCCAGGGATGGGCCAAGGGGTGACAGCATCCCCACCCAAGGGGTGTAGTGAGAAGGGGAGTGTGAGAAATTCACTGCATGGGCAGCAGGACAGAAGATCACAGGTTTCCTGTGGTGCTGCTGATTGTGGCCTCCCCAGTGTCTGATAAAGCTCCTATCTCTTTCATTCAGTTGGGCACCTATTTCTTATGCAACCTGTAGGAATGTGATAGCTTTGCATTAGCTCCTCTTAAATTGGTTGACACTGGCATTCAGGTTCAGAAATTATGAGGAAGGGAGGGATGAGAGAGAGAGAGAAACACCCTGCCAGCACAGCCACAGTAATTCAGAAAATGAAAAAATTATGAGATGCTGCTGTGCAAGAAAGAGCCACAGCTGAGGGGTGGGGAAAGGACACAGAGCTGTTGTGTGTTAACATTGGTGTCCTCGTGCTGCAATTCTTTGTTCCAGCATTCAGGTTTTTGTGTATTTGTTCCCTTTTGCACTGAGGCATTGCCCTCTCCCATTCTGCCCTCTCAGTTGCTCTGCTTTGGTGTCTCAGGTTTGAGGGATGAGGATGCTGCTCGTGGAGGGAGACGTTTGCTGGGTGATCTGATGTGCTGGTGTGGCTTTGGCAGCTGACAGATGTGTCCTGGGAGGGCTGTGCCAGGGAGAGGCTTCAGATGAGCTGCAAAGGCTGAGAGGGGAACTATTTCTTACCTGCTCCCTCCTTAAACCATCTCCCATCTGAATAAAGTGGGGGAATTAGGAGGGGATTATCCACCAGCAGGAGAGGTGTAATTCATTTCTGCCACTGTCCATGTGTCAGGTTTGATTTTAATTTCAGATAATGTCAAAGCCAGATTAAAGCCCTATCTTCCAGGTAGGAAAGGAGACCCATCCTTCACCCCTCAGCTCCCTGAGCTGCCAGGACAGGGACTGCCATCCCTCCATCCCTCCCTACAAGCACTCCTGGGTCAGGGCATGCCATGAAGGCTCCTGCATGAGAGGCTGGGCTCCCTTCTCCAGGATCTGCCTCCCAGATCCTGTCCCTGGACACCAGAGCCCCCTGACCCTCCAGAAATGATGCTGGTGTGGTGTCAAAGTGCTTTATTTGGGGATAGGGAAAGGGATCTGGGAGGCAGAGATGTAGTGCCAGCCATGGACACTGGGAAAATGAGGTTCCAGTGTGAGAAAAGCAATGAGAGCTGAGGAATGACTGTGTCAACCACCAGATAATAAAGTGAAAACAGCATTTGTAGAGCTCCCTGTTGTGCCTGGCTGTTCCCCAGTGTCCTTCCAGAGGTGCCTGCAGAGCAAGAAAGGGTTATTGCTTCCAGAGGTTTATTCCTGGCTGTGCCAGAGACACACAGAGATTAGGAACACTTAGAATGGCATCATCAGATGAAAAAGACCCCTAAATTAGACACCTCTCTCTGCACTTGACAGCTAATGAGAAGCAGTGTGCACAGAGGGTGTTTTACCTTTCTGGGAAGTCATTCTTTGGTGGTTTAATGTTATTCCTCCCTCAGCCTCTCCCTTGTGCACGCTGGGTCAGAGTCAGCTCTGCTGAGCTCCGGGAGCCTGCTCCAGCTCCTTCTTCTCTGCCTGTGGCTCTCCAGGTTTGCAGGCTTGGGTCCTGCAAAAATGGACCCTTTTGGCTGGGGTAAGGATGTTTTTTACTGCTTTGAGATCTTTGGCTGGAAGGAGTGGACGTGGCTGCTCGTACCTCCTTCCCTGAGTGAACGCAGACATGCAATTCCTGCTTCTGCTCATGCAACATTTAACACCAAGTGCTTCTGACAAACAGGAGGGAAGATAGACTTTATTAAAAATAAAAATAAAATCTCTTGAGATCTGATCAGGCACTGATAACTCTTCCTGGGCTTTGCTAGTATTTTGTTCTGTTTCTCAGTTATCACAGGTGGCAGCAGTGAAGAAATGCTGCTCTGATATTGATATAACAATCCTCTGTGTGCAGGTGGAGGGGTGATTTTGATGTTTATCAAGACAATTAATGTGCTATTGCACTCTTTTTATTACAACAGTATTGAATCCAAGACAGAGTCAATCCAAACAACCAACTGGGCCTTCCCACTGAAAAAAAATATATTAAAAATATTATTATTTTGAAATATTATTTTAAAATAATGAATATAAAGGAATGGCCTTGATGCTTAATGTGCTTCTTCATTCTTTGTTTGCTCTCTCCATCCTTCCCCAGGGGAAATTCAGCAGCTGTTCCCATCTGTGCCACGTGTACCAGCACAGCCCCAGCCTGGAGCAGCCTGGACATAGCCCTGGGGGAAGGTAATCATAACCTCATCACCTTGGTTTTACAAAATTCAGGTTTTAGAAAATGCAAATAATTTTTATTTTGCTGCATTCTACCACGTCTGCAGTGAGCTGTGACCCCAAAAGCATGTCCTGGGGAAAGGGCCACTTTGCTTTTCCAAAATACCAATTGCACTGTGGCTTCCATGTCACCTTTTGGCAGCAGCAACACTCCATGGAGCAACTCCCCTGTCCCACAGAGTCACATGGGGGGTCAGAAAGCAAAGAGAATGACGTGAATAAAATCAAATTTGGTTCATCTGCCCCAGCCAGTGTGAGATTTGCATGCCTCACTGCAGGATCCCAAAGAAACCTGAATCCAGCTCAATTTTTTTTCTAATAATTAATCATATTTTGCCCACCAGTACCAGCAAAACCATGTGTGTCTGCCTAACTCTGCCTTGCCTGGCTGTTGCATGTCCCAGAGCAATGGGAGCAGGAACACCATGGATGGAAGATGTGGCTTGGTGGATTGTTCCTGAAAAAGATAAATTCTATGCCTCAGAGCTCTGCATAAATCCAAGATTTGGAGGATTACCAGGTGATGGAGAGACCAAAAGCCTAGGTTTGGAAACAGCTGGTGGTGGCTGTTGGGATGCTTCTCAGTGCTGGTGAGAGGCTGGGTGTGCTTCAGTGTGGTGTTTGCTGCGTCCCCAGGATCAAGGGAGGAATTGAGAATCTGACTCCATGTTCTTAGATGGTTAATTTATTATTATATGTATTTATATTATATTAATGAATACTATATTAAAACTATACTAAAGAATAGAGAAAGGATATAGACAGAAGGCATAACAAGAATGATAATGAAAAATTCATGACTGACTCTTCAGAGTCCAACACAGCTGATGGTGATTGGTCATTAAGTTAAAACAATTCACATGAAACCAATCAAACAATGACCAGTTGGTAAGCAATCTCCAGATCGCATTCCAAAGCAGCAAAACAGGGAGAAACAATCAGATAATTACTGTTTCCATTCTTTTCTGAGGCTTGTCAGCTTCCCAGGAGAAGAAATCCTGGCGAAGGGATTTTTCAGAAAATATAACAATAACAGTCCAGGCTGGCACTTCCTATCTTTCCATTGGGGTGAGAGCTCCAGGATCCCCCTAAATCTCTGCAAGGCCTTTGGTACCATGCTGAGAGTGCAGCAGTAAATCAATTGACACCACCACACACCCAGTGACAGTGGGCTCTGTTTTGGGGCACATCCCTCCAAGCTGGGGTCTGTGAGCTGGCACTGCTGGGTGAAATGCCCAGCAATGGCTCAGCCACGGCTGGTGAAATGTCTGGGATGCACAGCTTGGTCAGTGAGAAGGGCCTGATGCTAACTGAGTTATTCCAGGGATGAGCAAAAACCTGTCATGAGCCAACAGATCTGATTTGTGTTTGAAAAAATCCCTGGTGTGCCATAAATCTGTCAGCTCTCGGGGAGACAAAACAAAACTCAATAATCCCCCTGGTCCAGTTTAAACCCAGGCTTGTCTCTCAAACAAAACCCTCCTGTCTCACTGCCATGGGGCGTGGGGGAAACTGAGGCACAGCCAATCCCCAGCCTATCTCCACCCTATTGGAATCCAGGACATTCCTCTGGCTGCCCTGGATGGCTCCAGCCCCTGCCAAGGGGCTCAGAGACCTTGGCACAGAGCCCAAGACCCCCGTGCCTTTGATTTTGACCCATGGAAAAAAATTACCAACCTTACATGAGGATTTATAAGCCACAAACGTTTAAGTAGAATGACAGCCTGTCACAGGGTGAAAAGTAGAATTTTGGGGGCTTTTAGAATGGGGGGCTCGGGGTCCCAAGATGGAGGTATTTGGGTGTGCCCTGTCCTTCTTTCTCCTCCTTCCTAGCCTCCATCTTCTGGGTGATGTTGGCACTTTTGGATTGGTTTAGAGTAGAGACAGACTGTCTAACATAGGTGATAGGTATTGGAAAATTATTGTAAACAATATAATGTATATATAATTTATAATATATAATTATATAAATAATATAATAACTAATATAAATGAATAAATTATATAAAATAATATACATAAATATAAATAATATAATGTATATATAATGTATGATATAATAAATATAATATAAAATTATTGTAAATAATAATGTACAGATAGTTTTTAGTATAAAAAGACACCACCACCCTGAAGGCGGGCAGTGTGCCACTGACTGACCTGCTGGACAGACCTCAGCAGGGCAGGGAAAGGATTTTATCGATAACAGCAAATAAACAACCTTGAAAACCAGAACAGAAGAATCCTGACTCCTTCTTCAGTCACCAGGCTGGGAAAAGAGACTCTCTGACACATCTCGGGGTCATCCTGACCACAGAGACCCCCGAGAGCACCCCTGCCCTCCTGTGTTATTATCTGGCAGGGCTGAGAGAGCAGAGGCACACAGAGGAGCGCTGGGAAATGTTCCTATTGATCGGAAATGAATAATTATCACCCGCTCCCTGTTCCAGGGCCTCGCGGTGAGCGGAAGAGCGGAAGCACTAAGCAGGATTAATAACTACTTTTCATTACTTTTAATGCAAACTATTGATTTTAAAGTGTTGTAGGGTATGACAGTTTATTACAATAAGACAATAAAACAGACTATATGAAATAATTGAGAATAATCTCTTCCCTTTTCCTGCACGACACAAGGACATTATGTTCCGTGCATGTGGAGACATTTATGGCAAACTCTATCCAGCAATGGCAGCTTAAGCACTCTATAAAACAGCACTTTGGAGCTGGAGTATTATAAATAATAGGCAATAAAACTGGTAAATGGGGCTTTAATTTGATTCCATTATGTCACAGAATGACAGGAAGGAGGGGGCAGAGCAGGGAGGGGACGTGATGCCGGGCTCTGTTTGGGAGCCCTGTAGTGGAACAGAGCACAGCAGTGCAAGAGGGCCGGGTCGTGCCAAACCCCAGCCCAGCCATGGGCTCAGTCCTGCCAGGTGACACCCAGAGAGTCCCTGCAGGGCTCCTGACTGCAGCCAGCACTGGGGTGGCAGCAGGGACACTGCTGGCACTGCTGGCACAGGCCTGAAGGAGCATGGTCAGGTGCCCACTCAGCCAGGTACCAAATATCTGGGGTACTATCCCAAAACCTCCTGTCTTTGTTTGGAAAGAGAGGGGTCTGCTAAGGAAGGCAGGTGCCTCCCCTGAAATGGAGAATGTAAACCCTCCCCACCCCTCCCAATTGCTATAAATTTTAAATTAAGGGGCTCTCGGGCAAAAATGTGGGAGCAGGGAATAACAGTTCTTTAATAGGGAAAGGAAAAAAATAAAAGGATCAAATCAACAATGCAGTACACTAGAACAACACTGCCAGAGTCAGAACCCAACCTGACACCCTGTGGGTCAGGGTGCTGGCACAGTCCCATTGGAATTGTGGCTCAGCCCTCCTGCAGTGTCAGGGGTGGTTCTGCTGGAGCAGGGGGTCCTGTAGAGAAGGATGGATTCTTCCTCTGAAGATCCAGTGGGAGAAGAGGCAGCTGCTGTTCCTCTGGGGAATCCCGTGGAGAAAGCCAGGCTGGTGTCTCCAAACCTCTGGATTATATCTGGGTAGCAATGCTTGGCTCCTCCCTCTGGGCTCACATCTCCCAGTGGGATGTTACAGTTCTTATCAGCCATGCAGTGACATTCAATAGCTGTTATCAGCAATGTCCCCTCCCGAGGGAGGAGTGAATGTGGTCACTCAGAGAGAGAGATAAGGCAAACTGCCCACTTGGCAAAGGTAATCTGCCATACAGATGGAATGGAAAACATCTTGCATTGCAATCTTCAACACCTCCACTCTGCTGCCAGGTCTCTGACTGCAGGTGCTCCCTTTTTCTGCTCCTCCTGCCCCAAACTGGCCAGCACTGCCCTTCCCAGCCTGCTCTGGTGAGCACAGGGACCCTGGGGAGGTTCCTGCACAGCTTTTACTGCTCTCAGCACAAACCCTCCTCAGCAAGAGCTGCTGCCTGTCCAGGACTGGGGCACACCTGATCATCAGCCTCAAATCAAGCATGCCCCAGAGGGTGCTCAGCTGAAATGATCACCAGGAATACATGGATTTTATTCCTCATTACTCCAGAAAATCCTGTGCAGGACGGGTCTCTGCAAATCCCCTGGAGAAACCACTGCACACCATCACTGCTTCCCAGCAGGAATGCCCCTGGCACAGAGGGTGTTTGGGGTGAGATGAGGGTGTAGGGGACCATAACAGAGCACACAGCCCTGGCTCAGGGCTCCTGGCTCCCTCTGGAGCGCTCAGACTGGGCCATTACCCACTGATGGCTTTGCAGGGCCAGCCACTTGTGAAACGAGCTGGGACTCCCAGCCCAGCGCTTTCCACTGGAAAGCTGTTCCTGCTAATTGGGCACCTCCTCCTCGAGGCTGGGGAGTGATGAGTGGCTGAACGTACCCCAGAGATCGAGGGCCAGAGGTGGAGAAGGGCCTGAGGAAGGCCTGGACATGTTTCAGTGCCCTGTGGCATGGCTCCCTCCAGCCCATCAGGTCATGTGTGGAGCTCTTGTGCTGCCCATGTACCCTCTGCTCATCCTCACCCCTCACGCTGCCCAAAAACACCTCAGAGAAAGGACTCAAAGGCTCTGGTACAGAGAAGCACCTGGGCAGGGGCTGACCTTGATGCACAGTTGGGCCTTTTCCACTCCCTCAGGTCCTCCTGGACCCAGAAGGATCTGAAAGGTGAGAGAGGAGGCAGTTCATCACATCCCTGTGCCTGGAGTGTGAAATGAGGCTGGCCAGGACCTACGTGTGTTGTTATCAGATTTCTGGAGTCCCATACTGTTGTGATCATATTTCTAAAGTCCCATGCGTCCTCAATGGTTTCTTGGGGGCAGCTCTTCACAGCACAGACTTTCTTCTTCTGCGTGTTGTTTCTTCTCCATCAGGGCTCCTTCAAGGCTCTCCTTGAGTGGCCAACCCACCCCCTTTTATCCCAGTTATCTTCACTAGCCACAGCTGCAGCCCTGGGAAAGGCTTATATACAGATATTCAAGTACAATACAGATATTTTACTAGGACTCCTACTGTATACGTGGACCTTCCATGGCCCGGTGGGGTCGTTCTAAATTGCTGAGCACTGGCCCAGGTAATGTGGAACTGGAAAGGGCTGGAGAGCAGTGAGCAGCCAGGACCTGGAGAGCACGGGTGCCATGGTCACACCTGGCCCCAGCTCACTCCTGCAGAACCCCTGGGGGCTGCCACCTGCATTTTGGAGCCCTGAAGAGCCTCCAGCTGGACAGTGCTGCCCTGGAGATGGGCTGTGTGATATGTGAAGGTTAATTCATGCTGTATAAATAAATATATGTGGTTATAGAATGTATTGAATGTAATAGAATAGACATACCAATGGAATAGAGGTACTAACCTCCCCAGCCAGGAACAGTGTCCTATTCAAATTATAACTAACTCTGGGCAGCACCAAGATTGTATCAAGCTTGCTTTATGTCTGAATGGGACTATCTTGGCCCATTATGGGTGGTTTCCTTGGGCTCTGCACCTGGGAGATAACATCGAGGCCTTCCTGGCTCATGACTCCAGGAACTTCACGAGGCTTGGACTCACCATGAGACTTGGACTCACCATGATGGGCTTCCAGGAACCGATATCAAGATATTCCATATGAAAACCAGCCCTGCCTCTGCTCCAGACTCTTGCCTGCAAGCCCGGGTCTGTCTATAGAAACGGATTTGCATTCGAAGAAATGAATAGAAAGATGTGGTCATCTATGCCTCAGGCAGAATAAACTGTATATAAGCTGGACCCTGGAAGAGATGGGGTGGACCTTCGAGGAGAGGCCATCACTGTCAGTTGACTCTCTGGTCTCACCCAGCGTCTGTTCCCAGGCTGACACTGTCTTGATTGTGGAGGTTGCACGAAATTCTTTTTTTTGTAATTGACCGAATAAATAGTTGTTGATTTTTTTATAAATTTGGCTATCGATTTGATCATTTATAACACGCTGTACCAGCTCCCCTCCTTCCCACCCACCCTCCCAGCTCCCAGCTGCGTTTGCAGTTCCAGCTCCCCAAACACATCATTGCTGCTGTGAGCATTTCTGCACAGACAGGGAGAAGTGAGGCAGTGCTACTTCTGCACTTTGTTTTCAGTTCCAAAGCTCCCAGCTCTTCCCCAGATCCTCCTGCAGAGAATCTTGGTGTCCCTTGGGCTTTTCCAGCCTCTTCCCTAAGCATATAATCAGGGCTGTTTTAAGAGAGGGGATTACACACACAGCAGAGCAGAGAAGCCCCACTGAAGGTATTTGGAGCTGCTCTATACCCAAAACAAGCAGCACAAGGGGAAGCACTGAACTAACTTTGCTGTGGAGGCAAGAAGGAGGTTTAGGATCTGGGTTTTAATGGGCTTTTCTTTTGCTCCCTGAATTCTGATTGCATCAGGATGTGCACGTCCCATCTGTGGCACTGAACACTGCTGATATTATAGAATCATGGAATATTGGCTGGTTGCAGACTGGGTAAAAAAAAATCAGATTTTTGTGGAAAACAGGATCATTAAGGTTGGAGAAGATGATTAAGATCATCAAGTCCAACTGTAGACAAGTGCACCCAGAACTGGCAACTTGGCATGGAGGAGACAGACTCACAAAGGGCAGGGAGAAACAGCACTGGGAGAGAAGGAGCTGCTGGCTGGGATTGTCATAGGAAAGGCTTTGCAGTGTGTGAGGGGAGGCTGGAGATGGGAAAGAGACCTGCCAGAAGAGAGGGCACAGCTCATTCCTGATGCAGGTCCAGGGAAAGGACACCCAGCATTAATTGGGGTCTGCAGGAAAGGGGAGAAGGCAGGAAGGGGTGGAGGGGAGCAAGCTGGCTTGGGGGAGAGGTGGAACTGGGGCAGGGGGACAGGGACACGGTGGTCTGGGTGGGGTGACACCTGCCTCCACTGGGAGCCCTCCTGGGTGGCTGCAGGAGGCTCTGGTGAGGAGGATGGGCAAATGATGCTGCTCCTGCTGGGTGTGAGGTTGCCGTGGCAACCAGCAGCATCCCAGGAGGAAGAGGAGGAAGAGCAGGCCAGCCTGTCCCACCATGGGGTTTGAGCAGGGAGAGTTTTGTCCCAGGAGAGAAAAGAGCAGCATGAACCCCCTGGCACTGTGGGTGTGTGGTGCCCACTGTCCCCTGAGCATGGTCCTGCTCTCCTCCTTGACCACCCACCCCAGTTCAGTTTCCATTGCACCTGAACATCTCAGTGTGACTCCAAACCATGCACTTCCCTGCTCCAGAGGGGCACCCATGGAAAAATTACTGTTTGGAAATATCCATGGGTTGGGAGAGCTGGTGAAGGCGAAACACCCTGCTCTGGGTTATTCCATTTTACTTTCTTCTGGTTCCCAAGAAAAGGCTACAGAGGGGAAACGGATTTCTTCACACCCTTTTGTTTGAGTAGTAAATCTGCCAGCTAAAGTGTTTCAGGAAATAAAGGGTGTTATGCTCTGAATGCACAAACTCCTGCACACATGCACACACAGATGCAACTACTCCTTCCAGTGCTTGGGGAAATTGGCTTCATTTCCTAATGGAATATCTGTACTTAGGTCCAGAACTGGCTTTCCGTATTTTTTTCTAGTGCAGCCCTGCTATACACCTGCAGGAATTAAACAGTCGCCAGTAATTACATGGCTAATGAGGGGAATTGATTAATGAGATGGGGTCAGGTAGCTGCTGTGTGGGGCAGGAGGGGCTGAGCATGACCCCATCACAGGACAAAGCCCCGGGGAGGGACCCAAGAGGAACTATGCAAAATGGAAGGTGAGACAAGGAGAGAGAGGGCTTTGCCAGGAGGCTCAGCCAGACTCTCGATCTGAGAAATCAAGCTGTGAAAGCAGTGAGAAGCAGGTGTGAATGGTTTTCTGCCTGCCTCAGGATGGGGTTGGGATGGAAAGCTGGGGTGATGCAGAGGAAGAGATATTTCTGCATTTAATGTCTCCCTGCTCTGGCTCCAGGCCACCCTGGCTGAACACTCACAGTTTGTGCTGAAGTGTTGGAGAACTGAAAGGGCCCGAGGCTGTGCTGGCTGGTCCCTGGCATCTTGCATTTCAAATGCCTTCAAAATGTGGATTTGATGCTTCCCCTTTTATTTATTACATTTAAAGCGGTTTTGCCAGGGGCGTAGCTCTGGAGAGCAAGCAACTTACATTTCTGAGCATCCCAGGAGCTGCGCACATGGCAGGGCAGGACCCCACCAGCATCCTGCTGTGCCAAAATTTGGGTGCAGAGAGGGCCTGGGGAAAGCTGGGCTGGGAGGAAGAGCGTGCCAGGCTGGCTGAGGAGCAGGAGAGGAAGCAGGGAGTGTGATTCACTTGCTGTGCTCCCCTCCTGCCAGCCGGGCAGTTTTTATCAACGCGAGGCAGCTGTAAATGCTCTCTCGGTGGCAGGGACCTGGGAGCCGGGAGTGCAGCTCCGCTGAGTGTGTTATTGGATTATCAACTGATTAGAGCTGTTAAGAGCCCACTCTTGAATAATCAACATGGTGCTTTTTGGCTGCTGGGTGCCGGTGGGAGGGGAAGGGAGGCAGTGCAGAGCCTGCTGGTGTTGATTCATGAACGAGCCCTCGTGTTGCCATCAGCAGGCCCTGCTTGTTGGGGAGCTGGGATGCCCCACCTGTGCAAGCTCCACAGGGGCTCCTCCTCTTTTCCTGGCAAGGTTTCAGTCCTTAGGGGCAGGATTTGGAGAGCTGTGGGAACCCAGGACATCCCTCTGGCTGTCCAGGACCCTGCCAGGGGGCTCAGAGACCCTGGCACAGAGCCCAGAACACCTGTTGTGGGTTTGATTATGACCCGTGGAGCAAGTCACCAACCTTAGATGAAGATCTGCAAGCCACAACAGTTTAGGTAGAATATTAGTGAAGTTATCACAGGATGGAAAAGTAGATTTTGGGGTTTTTAGAATGGGGGTTCAGGAGGCAAGATGGAGGGATCTGGGCGTGTCCAGCCTTTCTCCTTCTTCTTCTTGGCCTCCATCTTCTGCTGTGATGGTGGCACTTTTGGATTGGTTTAGAGTAGAAGCTCACTGTCTAACATAGGTGATAGGTATTGGGAAGTAATTGTAAACATTGTACAGGTAGTTTTTAGTATAAAGACATAACCCTGCCCTGGGGGCAGGCAGAGTGCCTGGAACTGTCCTGATGGATGGACCTCAACAGGGCAGGAGAAAAATTTTTTATAGCTAAGAAACAATAAACAACCTTGAGAGTGAGAAATGAAGAGCTCTGACTCCTTCTTCAAGCACCAGGCTGGGAAAAGAGAATTTTAACAATCTCGGGGTCACAGCAACCCAGAAAGGCCCTGAGTGAGAGCCTTGACCATGTGGGGAGATGTCCCTGCAGCCTGGGGCTGTGCTGGCACCTGTGGTGTGCTTGGTCAACCCAGAGCATGGTGGGGACTTGGCTGTGAGCTTGAGGTCCTGCAGAAGGGGGGGGTCCAGGTCTTGTGCTGGAAGAGAATCCCTGCACTGCTGAGATAAGGGGTGGGGATGTGGGTGCCCATTGCAAAAGGGGCTCACTAGCCAGGGTAAGGGGCAGGGAGGCTTTTCTAGTGCTACAAGGGAGGCAGAGGCTAAGAAGGAGCTTGCAGTGATGCACTGGAGTGGATTGCTGTTGAGAGAAGGCCAGACAGAGGCCCAGGGAAGGAGCTGTGTTAGCAGAGATTATGCTGGGAGCATTTTAAATGAAGACAACACAATGTTCCCTTTCCTCTGCCTCTCCTTTGTACTCGCTACAGCAGCATTTGGGCTACAGACAGAGCAACAGCAATGTGCCTGCTGGCCCTTCTTTCACTTTCTTTTCCCCTTCTTTCTACTTTTAAAGGTTGCTTTGGCCTGCTGCTGAGTCACAGTTTCCCCTGGAGAAGCTTCCTATAGCCCCCCCTGCAGCAGGAGTCATCTTGCTCTCCTTTGATGTGGATTTTTTGCTCCCTGGAGTCCTTCTGGTGGTCTTTGGCTTGGATACCACAATCCAGCAGTAACTTTGTGAGCCACGTTCTTCCTGTCAGTCACAATGTTCCTGTCCCCAGTAAAATCAATGGCCTGACACTGGTGTGAGGGGAGAATTTGATATTACAAGGAATAATAAATCACAAGCGTATTGACTGTACCCTGATATTCATGGGTCCTGAGTGATACAGAATATCCCTCTCTCCAGACCCTCCTCTGCTCTCTGTGGCTCTAAGCTCTTGGACAGGTTTCCCATGGGATATATTCCTTGAGTTTGCAGAGCAGTGAAACCAGACAAGTTCCAGGCTGGAAGGAACAGGTCTCAAGTTCATGCACAAAAGGGTTTGAAGAAGAAAGACTTTAACAAGAGAGTGGGATAAGGGAGAAGAAAAGAAGCCATGCATTAGATAACATGATTTATACATGCACAGTGCAATTCAGGGAAGAGAGCGTGTCTTAATTAGAACTTGCAACCTGCCAAAGAAGGCTCAGACTGAAGACTTCTGCCTTCAGGTTTCTTAGTAATTAGTAATTCTGTAATTACACAATGGTTTGGGGTTAGAAGGGACCTGAAAGATCATCTCATTCCACCCTGTGCCCTGGGCAGGGACACCTTCCACTATCCCAGGGTGCTCCAAGCCCCATCCAACGTGGCCTAGGACACTTCCAGGGATGGGGTTATTGCTCCTTTTACCTTTTACCCTGATCCTTTTACCTTTTTTTTTTTTTTTAGGTGGTGCCCAGTGACAGGACAAGGAGTAATGGACATTAACTACAAAGAATTGCCTTCCATGGAGGGTGGCACAGCTCTGGAACAGCTGCCCAGGGAGGTCACGGAGCCTCCTGCTCTGGAGACACTCCAAACTCACCTGGACTCATTCCTGTGTCACCTGCCCCAGGTGACCCTGCCTTGGCAGGGGGGTTGGGCTGGGTGATGTAACCCAAATGGTTCTGTGATTTTGCACAGAAGGACAACTGGAAAGTGTCCCTCAGCTGAGCCTCACCCAGTCTCCATCTTCACCCTGCAAGGTCCTTGTGCAGGCACTCCTGGTCACAGTCAGACCCCTCCCCACGTCTGCACTGCACAGAGCCCAGGGAGGCACAGGAGGATCTGGCTGTGCTGCTCAGGAGCACGGACCCTTTCCATTATACAATAATTAAATTGCCTGTAATTATGTTCTTGACAGTGAAATGCAGGCAGTAAATGATCCTAACATTCCACGCTCCTTCCCTCTTCCCAGGACTCCCCCCAGCTGCCCCTCCCTTCTAAATGCTGAATTATTTTACAGTTGATAGTTCCTTAGATTTGCCGACCTTTAAAAACTGAACACTACATGCCTGTTGAATTTTAATCAATTTATTTTTTTTCAACTGGAAATGTCAGACTTCTGTACAGAATTACTTGGTGCTGGCTGATGTGACAAAGACTCAAAGTTCAGCATCTGAAGCCGCGGAGGAGCAGCGCCTTGCGTGCATTAGCACAGATAATTTGCAGGATGTGAAAATGAGAGCAGGAGTGAGGGAGCATATATTTTTCATTAGCTTTGGTTTCGAGGGTTCAGGAACCTGCATTTATTTCATCCGGCGAACTCTGGCCTCATTAAATGCAGACAGTGCCTGGTAATGACTGGAAGTAAGAAGCTGCCAAGGCCACTAAAGGGCAGGAGGTAAAGCGAGGTCACCAGTGGAGCGTGGAAGGGACCTTGGTGGGAGACCTCTGCTGTGCCCACTCAGGGGTACCCAGTGTTATGAGTAGTAAAGCTGTCCGTTTTTGTAAAGGTTGCAGAGTTAACAGGTTAAATCAATTGCTGCCAAGTTGGAGTTTTAACTATTTGTTGTTAATAATTTCATGTTGTAATCACCTGTTGTTAATAGTTTTTCTTTAATTACCTGTTGTTGATGGTTAGAAATTCCTCTTTGTCGAGCATCACCCTGCTGCTTCCTGGAAAATGGCACCTGGCACTGTGAGGAGGAGGTGACTGTAGGAGCGTCGGGGGGTAGGACGGTGGGGATGGACGGAGATGAGAGGTCTCTGCAGCCAGGGCTGGAACTTGGGGTTCATTGCAAAGGGCCTGGGTGCAGGGCCCTGCTGGGAGCTGCCAAACACAGCTCAGAGCAGGCCCCAGAGAAGAGAGGGGGAGAGAGGATGAGAGGGTAAGAGAGCAAAAGCATAAGAGAGTAAAAGGGGTAAGAGAGTAAAAGGGGTAAGAGAGTGAGGTTCCCGTTACAATAAATCATCTTCTGTGTTGAACATTCTAATTCTCACTAACCAATCCAGTACAAGATACAAATCCTGTAGCATTTCCATACAGCCTATAAGAATCATTACATTACCATACTGTGTTACATTTTAAACCCTACAAACTCCTCTTTGGGCCCTTCTGCCAAGCTGGCAGGGTCTGCTCTGCCCCTTGGGCCTGTCTGCAAGCAGAGGGTGTTGTTCCATCAAAAGGGGATCACCTTCAGCTGGCCACACCATTGTTTTCCAGTTGTTCAGTAACTGAGGGATCTCAAAGCTTGCTTTCATTTCAATCTTGCTTATAGTTTCTATATTCTCAAAATCTTTTGCCAGACAATCATATTTATAAGGCTTTCCTGTTTCATCTTCCCCAACAGGTGATATTAGGGTAGGCATGCAAATGTGGAAACCCCTCACCAAATCTAGCAGGAAAAACCCCTACAACAACAAGCCACCACGGAATTAAGAGATCTCAGTGATGTCTAGAGGTGAGGAACTGAATCCAGTGTCTGCTAAGATCCTTTTTACCTTTCACCCTAACCTAAAGGATGTCCACTAGAAAGAGGACCTCAAATGTCAAACTGAAAAATGGGAATCTCTTGGTGCTCTCATGGGGACAGAACCCCCAGCTCTGCCCACAGACCAGTGGAACACAGCTGCACTCTTCCTCCTCCTCCTTCATGCCATCCTGGGAGCAGTGGTGGCGTAAGCGCGACCCGTGATCACCTTTAATAAAGGCATTAAAAAGGACAAAGATCTCCTGCCCTATTTATTCCACCCAGCGTGGCACAGGAGTTGCCCAAACCATTTCCCAGCCTCCACTGGCCCACTGCATTAGAGCTCCCTGTGCCACCTGCTGCTCTCTGGCCCTGACCACCCCGCGTTGTGACCCGTGGAGCCCAGCAAGGGCTTCACCTGCTGTGCCAGCCTTTCCCTGCTGAAGGACATTAACCCTGTCCTTAGCGCTTCCCTGAAGGACATTAACCCTCTCATTAGCACTTCCTGGGAGGATTGCACATTCCCCAGCTGGAGCAGAGCCCACCTGCAAAGCAGGGAAGAGCTCAATGGTAAACACAGCCCTGCAGGTCGAGTGCTGCTGCTGGGGAACCACTGAGTGTGCACCAGTCAGGAGCCTCCTGCTCTCTACTGGGCTTTGCTGGTTTCCAGCCTGACTTTGGCATCACATTTGTGAGCTACAGCAATGCTGGGGGCTCTCTGCCTCCTTTCCCTCCCATCACTGGCTAGGACACTCCACATCAGTCCTGCCCTGCGTCACCTGCTTCCCCACTATCAGTCATTCAGGCATAAGTTATCACCTTCTGTTTTCCTTCTGCCAGCAGTCACTGGTGTTTCCCTTCAGTGCTCCAATCCTGGGCCATGACAGCCCCAGAAACATGTTTCTGTCCTATTAAAATTTAATTCCTCCTTTGGAATAGAGACTTCTCATCACACACAACCGGATGGATAAATGTTTGCTAAGGTGACAAGGATTGAGTATATTTAATCTTCCTTCCTTCTCTTTAAAAAACTCTGCCCGTTGTTGCCTCTTGGCACAGGTACATTAAAATCAATAATGAACCTTACAAACTGATCTATGATAAAATATGGTCTATCCTCCTCCACTGAACTGTAATAAGCAGCTTTTTCAAACCCATGCACGTACTTGTGTGCAGCAAAAGTGATGGGATGGTTCAAGGAAAGTTCCAGGAGACTTTAAGGATTGAGGTGCATCAAACCCAAGTGTCCTTCCAGTGGCACAAACCAGCTGCAGTTAGAATTGTACTTGGAATCTGCGTGGTCTAAAGGGTATTCCTTTATTCCTGATCTTAGACCTTCTCTGAAGCTTTGCTCTGTGAGGTAGGGGCCAAGGAACCTTTGGTCTGACGCAGCACCACAGATCCTTTATTATGGCTTCATTTCCCTGAAATGGATTTTAACTGGAAAACACTCGTGGGTGGACATCAGCTCTTTCTAATGGGGGATGAACAGCTTGGATGAGTTCATAACTGGAGCAGGACACGTCTAATGGACAAGGATGCAGAAATGAGTTGAGGTGGGACACAGGACAAAGTGATTGTCACCAGCCTTGCTCTGAAGCAGGTGGAGGCAGACTTGAACCTACATTTATCTAGCCTTAGATGACTCTGCTCATCACAAATACACTGACTCATCTGAGGGAACCTGCTCTGTGTGCTTCCCCTCTCGGTTCAGCCCATAAAATTTTGAGATCTTATTTTTGCCCTGAAGAAGACAAAAAAATTCTTTGAATTTTGAGTTTTTCAAGAAAGGGAACCATCCCTGCTGCGTAGCTTTTCTTTATTTAGCTTAGAGGTCCTGCTTCTCAAATCTTCCTGCATGAAAAGCCCTCAGAGAAGACAGAGCCTATGGAAAGCAGCCCAGCCCAGGCTTACTAACTATTCATCAGCCTTCCCTTTAAAGGAGGCAAATGTTATTATTCCCTTTGCCAAAAGGGAGTGTGAACACATCTGCTCCTCCACCCACCCCCTTGGCACCCCCTCCCAGTGCAAACTCCCACGGCTCACCCTCTGTCGCAGCTCCACAGCCACGACAGAACCTGTGTTCAAGGGAGGTGCTGCTCCTCATCTTCAGTGGCTGGGATGGGCCCCTTCCCTGCCCTTTGTTTCAGGTTAAGCAAATGTCAGGCTCATTTGCAGGTTCCTCGCCCCCCTGGCTGTGCTGCAGACATTCGTGGTCCTCTCCCAGCCGCAGGACTCTTGACATTTACATCCCAGCCAGGCAGGATGTAATTGTGGTTCCCTCGGATTTCGCTAATCACCGGTTATGTCCAGCTTCAGAAACAGGCTCAGGTGGCCAAAGTTTATTTTCCTCATTTCCTCTCTCACATTCTCGCATCCCCACTTACCTCTCATCTGCCTGCGGTCATTTGATGAAACGCAAATTAAAATTAAAAGCCGCATATTTTGTGGAGGAGATTAGAACAGCTTGAATTTCCTTCTCCTTCTTTCGTGATCATCCTTCCCAACTCTCCCCACCCCTTCTGAACCCAGTGGGGAAGATGCTAAAACCTGCTGGGAGAGCTGGTGATGAGGAAAGTCTGAGTTTGGGACCTGCCCTGCTCATCTGGCACATCCTGGGACATGCTGGGTGTCAGGGCTGAGGTAAACTCAATAAAGAAATCAGGTTCTGCCCATTGCATTTCTTTATCCAAACCATAAAAAGGACCTGGCATTTCTTCCTGCTGGAGAATCTCCTGTAAATGGGGCTGTTTGACAAAGGGATGGATTTGGTGGCATCTGGAAGTCCTGTTCACCCCCAGCTTGCTGTGATTCTGCAAGGCTGACATTTAAGGATCAGATCAAGGCTGAAACAGTGACATCTGCGGGGCTCTGCTAATCACAAGCTTGTTTCAGATTTGAAAATGAGTTTTGACCAGGGCTATCGATCCCCGTCTTTGTTTTGCTTTGCTGGTGTGTATGCATATGTGTGTGTCTGCAATTTGAACCTGAAAGACAGAAAGGCACCACTCCCTCCTCTTCCTGACTTCTGTGCACCTCCCCTTTGAAGCCCCAGTAAGGGACTTCATTAAGAAAAAGCAAACTGCAGCAGTCAGGAAGTGCACGGGGAGGAGAAATCAGGAGAACTGATGAGGACAGCAAGTGTTTGAAAGCTGGAGAAGAGGAGGAGCTGTGGCAGATGTTGCCAGCTGTTGCTCAGTGCGTGGGTGTCACATCAGCCCGCCCCTACAGAGGAGAACAAGCCCACAAATTAAATCTTTGTGCTGTGACCCTGCTGCTGCTGTCCTGTCCCATTTGAGCTGACAGCTCTCCCCAGGCCCCTGGCTGTCCAGAATCCTCATCCACCACTCACTCCTGGCTGCTCCATCCCGTGCTCTGCCCCTCGCTGCTGTGTCCAGTGGCTGCCAGCCAGCTGTGAACAACTGGGGAAAGGCATCTTTATTCATAGGACTGAAGCCCTCTAAAATCATGAAATCAATCCAGTCTCTGTTTTGTGTATAAAAAGAAAAAAAAAAAATCTACTCGTTTTATAGGCTCTCTCTTTTCCCTCTTTCAAATTTGCCTGTTTTCCTGGAATGACACTTTGTTCTATCATCAGAAAGGGATTGCTGACATATATTTTTTCTTCTCCATATTACACTGTTCCCTGTGTAAGTTGTCTTTTACCAGCCTCCAGAAGGTTTTCTCTGAGCTGTCAGGATATTCTGAAGCTCCCCCATGCAGAAGCAACTTTCACCTCACACCCAAGCCTTGCCTATCATGCAAAAAAATCACATGAATCCTTCTGATGCCTTCCTTCCTCTTCTTCTCCCATTTGACCAAAGAATATCAGTAAAATATAAAAATATTATTATATTAGTAAAATATAGAATATTATTATATTGGGAAAATTATTATATTGGGAATATACAGAATATTATTTTTAAAAGGAAGGAGTTGTATAGGCAGAACTGAAAGGCCCGCTATTCATCTAACCTTAAATCTACCCTGTATTTAAACTCATTATTCCATCTTTATTCTTTCAATTACTGAATATTTTCTCCCTAGGACTTTCACCTTATCCTGTATCTAATACTGAATTTTTTGAGAGTGGACTGACAGCAGAGGAGACTGTATGGTGGGACAGCTGTTTCATTTTGTGCAGGCAGTGATCTTTTCTCTTTTGATCTGTGCTGGCTCCTCTGTGACCCCTTGGCTCCAACTTTTATTCTTGCTCCTGCTTTCAAAAGTCAGCAGAAGAGAGTGAAAACCCCACAGCCCCTGTAGTTCCAAAGGTGTGACCCTCCCTCCCCAAACCCCCCAGCAGCCCTTCCACCACATGCAAATTTTTACAGCCTATCAATAAAAGGATCTCAAGGCCAAATGGAAATTGAGCAGCTGCTTAAATTGCTTGAGGGGAAAGAAAGCCATTCAAAGAGAGTTATTATTATTATTTTAAACATTCAAATGAATGACCCAATCGATTTCAGGCCTCTTTGTTCTGTGAGCCCTCGCCAGGAATCCCTGAGAGCTCCAGCTGCAGGACTGGCAGCTCTGCCTTGGATTATTCAGAGCATGGAGGCTCTGAATAAGCCCCATTTCTCCCCCCCCATGTCCCTGCAGCCCCTCTGGGGTTGTCATTTCCCCAGTCTCCTGTCCCTCCCAGGCCACAGCATTTTAGCAGACAAATGAAAATCCCTGAAAATCCCTCTGCCCTGGGTACAAGGGGAGGTGTGCTGGGATATCTTCCTTCTCATCAGGGCAGAGCGCAGGGTGAGTCCTTATCACACTCATGGGGCTGTAAAAAACCCTTTTGTGGGAAGGGGCAGAAACAAGCAGGTCACCAGAGGGGCTTCTCTTCAGCCCATGATGGCAGAGCAATCTGAGTGTGCCTGTGTCTAATATTGGCTTTGCTTAATGTGATTAATTGATGGATTTTCAGAGCGTGTGACCAGCGCTGCACTGGACTCCACTTTGAAGACTCTAACTAGAGACCCACAGCTTAATTCTAGTGATCAATACTGTGACTGGAGCAAGGCTAAGCTGGCCACACACTTCTTTCAAAGCCACGTGTGCCATTCCTCATCTTTATTCTCCTTCTCAGTTCCTTGACCGCTGACCTCCCCAGCAGCAATCAGCCTCTCTGGCCTGCCATTATCCTTGCTGCAATGATGAAATAATCGCTCACCACCTCCAGCCTGCCATCAGGATGGTCCTGAGTGCAGATGGCCTGGTGTGCTCTCCAAGGGGACATCAGCACTGCCTGCAGGAGCATCCGCAGCTCCACTGCTCCAGCCCTAATGTCCCTCCTCAGTGGCACTCAGGGACACAGCTGCCAGCAGCCAGGCTTCCAGAGCCATGGGAGAGCACAGGTCCATTCCTTCCCTCACTACTCCACAGAAAAGTCACTCTGAATGGGTTTATTGAATGGGCTTATTGTGTTTATTTATTTATTTATTTATTTATTTTATGAGGTGCTGGATCCTCATCAGGAGATTCTTTGGATTCATGCACTGCCCTTGGGGAAAGCGCTTTTTGTCTCTGTGCACCTGTTTGCCTGTGTTATCTTCTGTGTGTGTGTGTCTTATTAGTGCTGACTGCAAACTTCATTAAGACCGAGGTTGTCTCCTGGAAATATTTGCATAACACTCGGCTGGAAGAGAGACCCACAGCCCTGTGAGTGACTGCACAGGCTGCAAGAACAGGGCACTGCAGGGCATCACACCTGCCCTCCCTCCTGAACAGGGCCTTTCTGCAGAGCTCAGCACCTGCAAGAACTTCACTTCCACCTGAAATGACCTTATTTCCACCTGAAATGACCTCACTTCCACCTGAAATGACCTTATTTCCTCTCAGAATCTCTGCTGCTCAGAGTGACCCCGAGATGTGTTAGAAATTCTCTTTTCCGAGCCCAGCAGTCGAAGAAAGAGTCAGAGCTCTTTAGTTGTCAGTCTCAAGGTTGTTTATTGTTTCTTATCTATAAATTTTTTTTCTCCTGTCCAGCCGAGGTCCTCACAGCAAGACAGTCAGAGGCACTCTGCCTGTTATCTTTCTATACAATAAACGACATATACAATATTTACAATAACTTCCCAACACCTATCACCTATGCTAGACAATGAGCTTCTACTCTAAACCAATCTAAAAGTGCCCCCATCACCCAGAAGATGGAGGCCAAGAAGAAGAATGAGAAAGGCTGGACATGCCCAGATCCTTCCATCTTGCCCCCGGAACCTCCATTCTAAAAAACCCAAAAAAATCTATTTTTCACCCTGTGATAACTTCTCTATCATTCTACTTAAACTTTCGTGGCTTGTAATCTTTCATATAAGGTTGGTAATTGTTTTTTCCATGGGTCAAGATCAAAGGCACAGAGGGGGCTTGAGCTCTGTGCCAAGGTCTCTGAGCCCCCTGACAGGGTCTCTCATCCTCCAGGGCAGCCAGAGGAATTCCCTGGGTTCTCACAATTTCCACCTGAAATGACCTCGTTTCCACCAGCTTCCAGACTCCACAAAGCTGGCAGCCCCTGCAAAACTCAAACCAACTTCCCTGCTCATCCACCTCCTGTTTGTTTGTTATTTTAATCTTCCTCCCAGTCCGCAGCGTGAAGAGAAAGGGCTGATTGACAGCTAAACTGTTTCAAATCAATAGAAAGAGCACTTGGAGATTAAAGCAATTTAAACAAGGTGTTTATGTGGAGCTAAAACTGCACTTGAAGGAAGCAAGAGCAGGAGCTGAAGGAAGTGGGTCAGGCACAGACACAGGGAACCTGCCTGAGCAGAGGTAAGATTGCAGCAATAGGCTGGGATGGCTTTTCATCACAAAGAGATCACTGCTTTCCATAAAGGAGGCCTAATCTCGAAATTGCTTTAGCTTTCCGCTGATTGTTCCATCGATTTAGACATGCGGGCCCTGCCCCTCCTTCTATCCAGCGCTCTAATCTCTGGCACATCTCTCTGTTCGGGCTGGGATGCTCCGTTTGTGTCGCCGGGCTGCGGAGCCATCCCCGAGCAGCCGGAGCTGTCCCTGGTACCCAGCTGGGTGTGCTGGGTGTGCTGGGTGTGCTGGGTGTGCTGGGTGTGCTGGGTGTGCTGGGTGTGCTGGGTGTGCTGGGCACCAGGGACAGCACACCCAGCAGGGCTGTGCCTCCTGCCTCTGCCTCATCAGGTACCTCAGGGGCAGCTTGGAAGGCACGGCAAAGCTCCCATTACATTTTTTAATCAATGCAAAGGCCCTGTCCCCTTGCTAAATTGCTTGATCTCCTCCCCTCGCCAGGCTTTTAGGTAATTGCTGTGGATGAGCACTACTGCCTAGCAAGGAGAGCTGAGCCAGGGCTATTGATCAATCCAAATGTGCTGTTGGCATGGTTTAGAGGAGCTTTACTAACTCACCCCAGGGGCAGATTGGGTTTTTCATGCAAATCAAGCACTTTTTCCATGCTCTAATGAGGTGGTACCTGAACCCTGCCTTCCCTGAGACCCGCTGGGTGATGGCAATAATTTGGGAAATGCCAACCTTTCTCCAGTGATCACAGGAAAAGAGACCAGACTGTTGGTTTATATTTAATGTGCTTGATTTCTGGGCAGTGAAGTTGGAGGGATCCCACGAGGGAGCAGCACCATGTGAAGGTGATGGGTCGGTTCTCCCCACAGCCACTGAGGATGTGACCCTGTGTGGAAACAATCCTGCAGAAGACACACAGCAACCTGCTCCAAAGAGGGAACTGGAGAGAGAACAGGTGCTGAGGATGTGACCCTGTGTGGAAACAATCCTGCAGGAAATACACAACAACCTGCTCCAAAGAGAGAGCTGGAGAGAGAACAGGTGCTTGGGGAAGCTCAGTGTCAAGGGCAGGAAAACCTGTAATTACAATGTTCAAATCTCCACTAAACCTGCAGGTGTAGATCAGCAGAGCCCCCTGGCCTCCAACCCAAACACAAAGAATGACAGCATTTGGGGCCACCACAGAAGATAGGAAGTTCTTGAGCCAGTTCTAACCAGGCTGCCATGCAGCAATTCCCTATTTCTGTCAGGTCCCAAGTCCCAAGCAAGGATGTGAGACCAGTGTGGGGGTAAATTATTATTTACTTTCTGTGTCCCCAGGAGCATGCAGGAGGGTTCTGCCTCTCTGGCTTCACAAGAGCATCAGGTGGAAGCACTTTCTGCCTTGGTGGGGTAACTGAGTGTGTTTGGAAGGCCACCCCAGCACTGCTGTACCCTCCTTCTGAGTGTTTATTATTTTCTTGGTGACAGCTGACAGAATAACTCAGGTGGTGCCACAAGAGCTGTCACAGCTCTGTGCAGTTGCTGTGCCTGACAAGGCAGGGCCCGTCTCACTGGGGGATGTTGTGTTTGCATTGAGGCTCTGTCACTTGGCTCCTGAGCTCCCATTTCAGCTGCCCTGTCCTTGTTGGAACCCAGAGAATTCCCCTGGCTGCCCTGGAGGACTCGAGATGCTGGCAGGGGGCTCAGAGACCTTGGCATGGAGTCAAAAACACCCGTGCCTTTCATTTTAGCCCATGGAAACAATTACCAACTTTATATGAAGATGTACAAGCCACAAAAGTTTAAGCAGAATGATAGTTAATTTGTCACAAAGTGAAAAAGTAAAATTTTGGAGTTTTAGAATGAAGGTTCCAAAAGCAGGATAGAGAGATTTGAGCGTGTCCTGTCCTTCCTCCTGTTTCTTCTTGTCCTCCACCTTCTGCTGTGATGGTGGCACTTCTGGATTGGTTTAGAGTAGAGACAGACTGTCTAACAGAGGTGATAGGTATTGGAAAATTATTGTAAATAAAGTACACATAGGTTTTAGTATAAAAAGATAACACCACCCCAAGGGTGGTCAGTGTGCCTCAACCCGACCTGCTGGACAGACCTCAGCAGGTCAGAGAAGGAATAGAATAGATAAGAGAAAATAAACAACCTTGAAAAGCAAAACCAATGCATCTCAGCTTCTTCTTCAGACTCAAAGCTAAGAAAAAGAGACTTTCTAACACCTCGAGGTCATCTCAACACCAGAGACCTCATCATGTCCTGTGCTCCAGGCAATGCTCTGGGGCACAGCCTGCAAAGCTCCTGCTCTTCCAGGAGAGTGGCTGAGTGCATTTCTCTTGGTATGGGACCTGAGCAGGGCCAGGCTGGGGCAACCTGCTCTGGTGGAAGGTGTCCCTGCCTATGGCAGGGGCTGGAATGAGATGATTTTTAAGGTCCTTTGCAACCAGTCTGGTTTGTGTCTCTATGCCTCAAGTAACTGCACAGGTTCGCAAGAGTTCATGTTCCTCCTGCCACAGATACAAAGAGCTTTTTACTGTGTTGTGAGTGCTGTGGCTGATCTCTGAGTCAGGGATCACCATAATTACTTGCCACAGCATCTCTTGGAATATGTTTTGCTGGAAGTCCTGCCTGCTGCCTGAGCCATGCCTTTGAAATGCACAGCTTGTTCTGTAGGGAGGGGACAGTGGCCTGTGTGCAGGGGCAGGACTTCTGGAGACGATTCATTATAAGGAGCTTTATTTAACCAGAGGCTGGAGCTGTGAGCAGGGTTTTGGTGGCTGTGCAGAGTCAGAACTCAGTGCATCCCTCCGGGTGTCCAGAGTTGCCAGGACCCCTTCCAGAGGGCTCAGAGACCCTGGCACACAGCCCAGAGCACCTGAGGGTTTGATTATGACCCCTGGAGCAAATTACCAGCTTTGTATGAAGACATGAAAGCCACAGAAGTTTAAGTAGTGTAATAATAAAATTATCACTAGGTGAAAAAGTAGATTTTGGGGTTTTTAGAATAGGGGTTTTGGGGACAAGATGGAGGGACTTGGGCGTGTCCAGCCTTTCTTCTTCTTCTTTTTCTCTACCTCCATCTTCTGCTGTGATGTTGGCACTTTTGGATTGGTTCAGAGTAGAAGCTCACTGTCTAACATAGGTGATGGGTATTGGGAAGTAATTGTAAACATTGTACAGGTAGTTTTTAGTATAAAGACATAACACTGCCCTGGGGCAGGCAGAGTGCCTGGAACTGTCCTGATGGACGGACCTCGGCAAGGCAGAAGAAAATTTTTATAGATAAGATGCAACGAACAACTCTGAGACCGAGAACTGAAGAGCTCCGAGTCATTCTTCCAACGTGCGGCCGAAACAGAGACTGTCCACGCGTCTCAGAGCTGCAATAAACTGCACCCTCCCGAGACCCAGGCACTGACAGGGACTCACAAGCTGTGCAACACAGCCCTAGCGTGGGCTGTCACTGCTGGAAGGTGTCCAGCTGAGCCAGAGCCAGCTTGGGCTCCTGCCATGCAGGGCCCAGCTCCTCTCTGCTGTGCAGATGGAGCTGGGGGCTCTGGGTGGGTTCTGACACGGGGACCCTGTGACTGCAGATCCTCCCACCCACAGCAGTGCTGGGAGCTGGCAGCAAGTGCCGCCCAGATCCACCCAGGAGAGGGGTAGATGCACTCCTGGAAAGCTGGCTCTGCCCCACACACCCTGCTGCTCCTTTTCTGGCAGTTGTCAGCCACGCAGGTTGCACAGAGGGCAGGGGGACTTCTCATGGAAACAGCGGAAATTTGGGATTAGTTCAGCATCAGCAGATCTTCTAAAAAAACCACCGGCCTCCTGTGGGCTATTCCCTTTGAAATGGGCTGGGAGCCTGCTGGAAATGGGGAGGGAAAAGCATCACATTTGCAGCTTTTCCCCCCTTCCCTGAGACGTGCATTGGAAATCCTGGGCCTGTGCCATCCCTGCCTGCCCACCCCGAGCCAGAGCACATCCATTATGTGCCAGCTGACAGATTCAGCAGTGACAGATTAGCTGAGCTGGAGAAAGGCCATTTGGACCTTGGGATGCTGGCAGGAGAGCCCAACATCCGGGGGCAGGAGCACATGGAGCAGAGAGGTGTGTGCTCCTCTGGGAGCCTCAGTGCAGCCAGAAAATCCACGGAAGCAAGAAGGGACGTTCAAGGCATGGGGATGGATAAAAGGGTGTTTTACTACAGGTCCTGAGCTGGCTGCTCCTGCCTAATGACTTTTGGGTGATTTGAAAGGTAATCTCCCACCTGGGCAATGCTCTCCAGCACATTTTTCACTCTTGGCATCCATCCATGTGTCCCCATGAGCATGGGCAGTGGCACAGCAGGTTTTCAGCCATGCAGAGCAGGAGGGGACTCGCCCTGGGAGCCCCTTCCCCACATCCCAGGTGCTGGCAAAGGCATGGAGAAGCTGTGGGGAGATGCAGGTGTGATTGCACAGGTTGGGAGCATTGTCAGGGAGACGTGACAGCGAAGCAAGGTCAGCTCTGGCACCTCTTTGTGCAGCATCAGAGGATGCTGTAGCATTGCCAGCCACTCATCTGTGCCAGTTTGCACCAGCTGAGCACTTGGGCCACGGGTTTTGTGTGCTCATGCCACATAAAATGTTTTACGTTTCACTGTGTTGCTTGTAAAGATGAAAAAGGATTGTATTGGAGCTAAGGATGGATGTCTTCAACAATCTGCTGAATAAATACTGTGCCTTATTTATGAGACTTTAATTCTCCCCCAAATTAGAACCTGACTAGAACATGAATCTATTCCCCAGTTCCTCACACAACACAGAAAACAATGCCTGTTTAAATGCAGATTAATTCAATTTTTGAATGTAAAGGCAGGTGGAAAACACACTGAATTCCCACGTGCCTAATTCTTGCGACTGTGACATTCTGAGGAATGTGGCATTCTTAGGAATGTCTCCATTTGGCTGCTGGGGAGAAGGGGCAGCTGAGCACCTGATGGTGCAGATGAACCCTAAACCAAGGGAGATGGAGATACCCAGCAGAGTGTCCCAGTTGCTCTCTGTGCCTGCCACACCCATGACATCTTTCCTGGATGCAATCTGCCCTCTTGTCATCGCCTTCCTCACCTAAACATGAGGAGTTTTTGTGTAGACAGCAGGGGCATGACACTGGGAATGAAATGCCATGGCTCTCCCTGGGAAAAAGCAAACTGTGACAGGAGCTCCAGATTTCCCAGCTCATCTCTCTCATGGATCTGTGAAAATCTAGAGGGGGATAGCACAGAGGCGTTAGGCTGCTCCTGGTGCTCTTTGCCTCTATGGAAATAGAGTTCCCTCCTTGCTTTTAGGAAAGCCTTCTGTGGAACTGGTTCCCAGTGGGGACAGTGCCCTGTTCTCATCCAAACCATGAGGCCCAGGCTGTGAGATGTCAAATAAAATCCTCTATAGGAAGAAGGATTTTTAGTTGGAGGCCACTATCACAGACATCTTCTATGAAAAATCTTTTTTTAGGATTTTTTCTCTTGAGAAGCTGAGAGGCCTCAGGAACAAAATGTAAACAATGGTTAACTGCTGCTGTGGAATGCAACAGGTGCATCTGGGATTGGTCTCATGTGGTTGTTTCTAATTAATGGCCAATCACAGCCCAGCTGGCTCAGACTCTCTGTCCAAGCCACAAGCCTTTGTTATCATTCTTTCCTATTCTATTCTTAGCCAGCCTTCTGATGAAATCCTTTCTTCTATTCTTTTAGTATGGTTTTAATACAATATATATCATAAAATAATAGATCAGCCTTCTGAAACATGGAGTCAGATCCTCATCTCTTCCCTCATCCTAGGACCCCTGTGAACAGGGTCACAGGCCACCAAACCATCACTGCCCTTCCCCTGGCCAGTCCCAGCGGGGCTGGAGCACTGGGGATTCTGTGGCTGTTGCATTCCAGGCTGCAGGCAGTGAGGGTTTCCTTAACCCAGTAAAGCAGGAGGCCATGGGAGCCTGCAAGGAAAGCCAGTGTTGCTCAGCAAAGTGAAGGAGTGGAGCTCCTGGCTGTGCCTCGCTGCACCCCAGAGCAGCTGCACACATTCTGAGGGCTGCCAGCAGGCAGTTCCAGGGGTAATGGCAATAACCCAGCCTGATCCAGCTCCCAGGCGTGGGAGAGGTGATGGAAGAAGATGGGGGAATTTCTTTCCTAAGGCTATTCTTCCTGTGCATTCTCAGGTTTGAGATTTCCATTCTCCCATTCACAGGTATAATGACATGCTCTTAATGGCTGTAAAATTACAGAGCTCTTTCTTAACTCCAGCTCCAGCACATCACTCTCTGACCTCCTGCAGCAGTGAATTACATGAACTGACTACACAGTACATCAGCTCTGGTGGTGGTTTTTATTTTTTTCTTTTGACCTGTATTAAATTTGCCTAACCATTAATCTAATCGAATAAGATCACAGTTTCCATATTATGATTCCAAGGCAAGAAAAGCAATAAATTCCTTTTCACTAAGACTCTCATAATTCTGCAGTACTCCTGCCATTAACATTGCTCCCCAGGCTAAATACCTTCTGAGAATTCCTGCCACATGGGGTGCCCATGGACAAACCCCATTTAGGTCTTTTGTTGCTTTTTGTTTCACTTCAATTTTTCAATCTCAATTAAACAATGACACCTTCCCCAGTGTGAAATGACCCAGAACAACCTGTGCTAGAGTCTAAGTATATCCAGGCTAGATTTGGCCAAATATTTCCTTCAACACCTGGGGGCCATGGGCACAGGCTCTTTAGCCCATGCAGAAAATTCAAATCCAGTTCTCCAAATTCCTTCTGCTCCCTGAGGTAGCAGAGCTGTCCTGTGACTGTCCCCTGATATCCTCATACCTGGAGAAATACTTGAAAGCCCCTTTGGTATCATAATTTTGATGATTTAATGTGATCCAGTCAGTAAATGCTCACTTTGAGTAGAATATGTTCCTGGACTAATTTTACAAGAGCCTGGTACTACCCTGGATGTTTCCCCACTTTGGAGCATCAAACTCAGAACTCCCAAAATATTCCAGAAAGCAGAAAGTGACCCCATCCTCTTCTTGGTGAATAACACATTGGAAAGATTCTTCCTGCCATGGTATTAACCAATAACATAATATTTCCTTTTGCTCATCCTTCTGCTCTTTGGATGCTCTGATCTTTGCTGATCTCAGACCTCTCCTATCCTGTCTGTTGATCTTTTACCCTCTGCCCTCTCTCCCTCAGTCAGCAAACCCCTCCTGCAGCACAATCAGCTCTCCTAAAAGCACTTTTGAGCTGGGCAATCCAGTGCTGTCCCTACAATAACACTGCCCTGTGATTGCAGGGAATCTCAGAGCAATCTGGAAAGGCAGGAGAGTGTCATTAGCCACGTTTCACAGCTGGCAGGCACGGGGAAGGAAATGATTTATTTGAAGTCGTCCCTCAAGGCAGAGATGGAGGCAGGGAAGGAGCCCAGGAGTCCCAGCTTGCAGAGCCATTATGGAGTGTAAGTGGGAGCCCACCGAGTGCTTAAAAGTCTCTGCAGGTGCAGGGAAGGCCAGGGCTGCTCTGGCACAGAGCACACGTGGGGCCCAGCTGAAAGAAATGAAATCCTCCCCTGGGAGTTCCAGACTTAATTGGCTGCTTTATGACCAAGTCAGCTAAGAAAAATCTTGGGCTACATCTCTTTGCTGCAGCTGAGCAGGTTGTGAAGTCCAAACCAAGTCCTGTAAACACTGCTTGAGCCTCCAGAGACTCTATTTCTGCTTTGTGTTTATCAAAATGTGTCCCTTCTTCTATGAGATTAGGGGTTTTTTCCTTTATTATTTTCCTTTTTTTTTTTTTTTTATGGACTCCCCTCAGTGGCATTCATAAAAGAAACAACCAAGAAAAGCTTTGCAGGGGTTCTGTGTGAATAACACAAATGTTTTCCCAACAGTCCCCCTGCATACACCTTCCAAACCAGCTCCAGGTCTCCAAGAGACACCTTTACACCAGGCAGGCTCTGAAAAGCTCCAGCAAGAAACCTGCTGGCCCTACAAAACATGACACATGCCCACGGATTTCTTTTCTCTGCCCTTATCTCCCATTTGCTTTTCAGGACTGGCATCGTTTCATCATTTCACTTATACATTTCCTTTTTCTCCTTCAGTCTCTTTTTTTTTTTCTCTCTCCCCTCCTCTCCTGGGCTGAGCCACAGCCCCACTCTGTTTTTTGGCAAGGGCAGCTGCACAAATGGAGTATGGGGAGTCATGGAATTTGAGTTATTATTTAGTGGCATCATTACAGCCCTTGGAGATCTGGGTTGAATCCTGGGGTCCATCACAGAGCAGAGCATCTCTTCCAGTCCAGGGGGAGGCTGTGGAGACCAGAACGTCCTACACAGATGACAAAAACCAGGATAAAATCCAGAAAAACAGCAGGCAGGATGCAAAGATCTCCTTGGAGCTGGTTGCTGTGCCAAATATGTGCCAAATATGTGCCTTGCTTAGAGCAGAGCCCTGTGGCCTTATAACTGCATGAGGTGGTGACAAAAAGGACGAGGAGAAGGGGAGGGCCTGGTGATGGAGAGGCAGCAGAGAGGCAGCAGAATGGCCCTGCATGGCACAGGAAGGATCCACACAGAGAGTAATGTGATATGTGAAGGTTAATTCATGCTGTATAAATAAATAGATGTAGTTATAGAATGTAATGGATGTAATGGAATAGACATACCAACCTAGTGGAATTGAGATACCAATGGAATAGAGGTACTAACCTCCCCAGCCAGGAACAGTGTCCCATTCAAATTATAACTAACTCTGGGCAGCACCAAGATTGTATCAAGCTTGCTTTACTTCTGAATAGGACTATCTTAGCCCATTATGGGTGGCTTCCTTGTACTAAAAGTAAAGCAGAGCTCTGTCCTGCTGTCTGTCTGTCTGCAAACAGCACAGTCCAGGAGCAGGAATGTGGAGGAGTGAATGCAGTATCTGAAAACAAAGTGAGCTTCTTCTTCTTCTCCTTCACTCTCAGAACCAGTCCTAAAGGTGCAAAACTCCTTTCTGAGCTAAACAGATGAGTGGGGATATGAGCATCATAAAGTCACCCCAGGACATGGAGAAATAAAACCTGCAGAGTTTGTTTGGTGGAAAGGGCAGAGCAGGGCCCTGCCTCCCACAGTTTGTTTGTCTCAAAGTGCCTTGAGTGTTTTAGACTTTCACTGCTGTCAAAGGTGGCAGACAGGCAGTGCTGTTATTCTGCTGAGGGAGAGAAATAAAAATAAAAATATAAAAATAAAAAAAAAATTAAAAAAAATAACAACCATGTGCCATCAGTGTGACTCAGAGTCACGGGAGACAGTACAGGATAAAGGAGGACCTGGACCTCATCTGCTGCCACCCTGTGTGAATCCAGAGGGTTTTGTAACATCTTAAATATCAAATACAGCCTCAGGTAGTCTGATGAAGTCTGATACTTGTCTGTCAAGCACTCAGATATCAAGAGACCAAGTCCTTTCTCTGCACAGGTTTGGGCTGTATTTTGGAAAGGGTTAAACTGTCAGTGTTACATTTTTGTTTTACCCAAGGGTCCCTAATCCAAATGCTTTAGCACCTCCAGAAATGCTACTCTGAGAATCTGCTGCATCAGGGCAACACAGATACCCTCAGCAGTGAGTTATTTGCTCTTCTTTTGCAGACAGGGGAGAGAAACTGATACCTCTGGGTTGCAATCTATCCTGTGCTGGTGTCCAAAGCAGGTGAAATGAATCATGCCCTTGAGATGCCTTGTGCAGCCATGGGCTGGAAAAGGCAGCCAGACAAACAGCACTGTGGGCATCCAGAGTGAGCAGAGGAGACTTTCTGGGCTCTTTGTGAGAGACACTCCAAAATTATTTTGAAAGGAAGGAGCTGAACCCCCATATGTTGGTTTCAAGCCAACCACATAGACCACTTGTGCTTCTCTCTCATAAAGAGATGTGAGTAAAACAACTACATAGCCTTGTCAAGACTAAATTGCAGGTGAAAACCCAGCACATCTCTACCTAAATATGCCCAACCACTCACAACTTAACTTCCAAAACAATTCCTCACCTATCATAGAAGAGCTGACAGGATTCCATGACCACACCCTAATGGTTGCGCTAGCAAATAATTATTTGGGATTATTTGGGCACTTTTACACACCTTTGGATGGATCGTTTGTGCCAATCCCCTCTCTTTTAGCTGCTGCTAAAGAGCACAGAGCACCACGACTCCGTTTTGGGGGGAGCCTCAAAGGGGGCCAGGTTTGGGATGCAGGTCTTGTCCACCCCACCCTCCCAGGGACCTTGGCAAGGACACTTGGATGGGGATCCTCACAAGGACACTTGGCTGGGAACCTTGGCAAGGACACTTGGTTAGTGACCGTGACAAGGACACTTGGGTAGGGACCATGATAAGGACACTTGGGTAGGGATCCTCACAAGGACACTTGGTTAGGGATCCTCACAAGGACACTTGGATAGGGACCATGATAAGGACACTTGGTTAGGGACCATGACAAGGACACTTGGATAGGCACCTTGGCAAGGACACTTGCATAGGGACCATGACAAGGACACTTGTCTAGGGATCCTCACAAGGACACTTGGATAGGGACCATGACAAGGACACTTGGATAGGGACCATGACAAGGACACTTGGTTAGGGACTGTGACAAGGACACTTGGATAGGGACCTTTCCAAGCACGCTTGTCTAGGGACCATGACAAGGACACTTGGCTGCTCTTGCAGCGGCCTCATGATGGAGCCAGAGCCCCAGAGAGCCACCTGGGGGATCCCACCTGCCAGGGATGGGGCAGGAGCACCGGTGCAGCTCTCTGTAATTCCTCTAATGGCTTTCTTTGGCTTGATAGATATTGAGGGAAGCTTGTTGCCGGGGCAATTTCCATGGAGAGATAATAAGAGATCATTTTCAAGTGAGCAAAACTTTAATGGCACATTCTGGTAATGAGGCAGCAAGGAGAGTAATGACCGGAGACCTGGGAGTGCGAGCACATTGTGAGAGGGGGGAGAGCTCTCAGTTCACTGCTCAAGGCAGACTTTGGAGGCCTGATCTGTGTCCCCTCCAGCTCAGCCTGGCGTGCTGCTGACTGCAGTGAGAGGAGAATTAAGATCCAAGCGTTGATAATGGGGCTGGGTGGCTCCTTGGAGATGCCCCAGTGGATTCACTGGGTGTGAAAAATGCCAGTCACTTGGTTTTGAAATTTTAGAAGTTAAATAGTAATAAAATGGTTATAAAAATAGTAATATAATTAGTGTAATAAACATTTGAACAATTGAGATTAGGACAATACGAGACAATAAGAACAAAGAGTTACAGACAGTCCGGGTACCTTTTCTGGGCAAAATAACCCCGAAAAAGGCCCCACTGTTAACAGAGGATTAACCTTTAAAAGCAACAGCCTGTTGCATATTCATACACCTCATACATGATGCATAAATTCCATTCAAACACAGAATTCTGTCTGGTCATCGTCAGCTTCTTCCTCTTAATCCTGACGGCTCTTCAGGACTGAGTGAGGCAGGAAGAAATTAGTTTTTTCTGATAATGGAGCAATAAATTCTTTTTCTCTGAAAGATTTCGGTGTCCTGTGGCTGCTATCTCAGTGTGAGTCCTCTCTTTAAAAAAGTATCTTACATAGCATAGTTTCTATTTTAACATTTTGTTATAATCTAAAACTATATTTAACACACTACTTAAGAAAATTAATACAGCATAACTTTCTAACATAACACATACAACATTTATTTCAATATTTGCGAAAAGCCAATCATAAAATATACATTTTTCACACTGGGGAAGTAGGAAGGCTCATAGGGCTCAGGTAACCAAATGCTCCAATCTTTTCCTTTAGCAGAAGACAAATTGTATAAAAAAAGTCAAAAGAGAGCTGGGTACTCTTGTGCACAATCATGTGCTTTCACTCTGAAAACAATAGGAAATATTTTAGCCTGTGTGTGTTAAGACACCGTGTTCCTGGAGAGGGGAGGGAAAGGGCTGTAACAGAGGGTGAAGGTTCTTTCTGGTTTGGGCTCTGTGTTCTGACAGACAACTGCAGGAATCCTTAGGAAGCAGGTCTGAAATTCAGAGATGGTGGTAGAAGCAGAGGGTGTGAGGGCAGAGATCAAGGGTGCATGGATAGGGAAAGACCATGATAAAGCGAGATTAAAAAAAAAAAACAAACATTATTCCATTAGGTTTTAGGTCCAAGGAGGATCTATACCTATTCCTTTGGTGAATTCTGTGAGTGTAAATATGGTACTCAGCAGCCAGTATGAACATTAAAGCCACTTCTGAATTAGGAGAGCAAAATGCCCCCATATTAGATCACTGCAAATCACAGATTTCACATGGAGAACCTGTGCGGGCCCAAAGCCACCTAAGGTCCAGGACTGTGGATTCTTGTCAGCTCTGAATGTCTAAACTGATGAAAACTTGTCCAGGAATTAAAGCACAGGAGAGGCTGTGTGGGTTTCCTGCTTCCTCCTGGAGGTAAGAAGCACTTCCATGCCTCTCCATTCCTTGAATTCATCTCTGCAGCTTGGCTTGGCAGGGATTTTAAGGAAGGCTCTCAGTCAGCTGCTTCTTAAGGGCAGCCAAAGGCAGTTGCTGTTTACCTCCTCTCAAAAGAAGGAAGGTGAAGGGTCTGCTTTGCTCCAGCCTCGTTAACAGTTGTTTCATTAATCACAGCTTTCCCTTCAAAACCAGAGACAATCTGTCCAATTAACATTAAAGCTCTGGCAGTCGCTCGCGATGCTTGTGACGGTGGGGAACGTTGCAGGCAGCACTTTTGACAACCATCACTGTAAGTTTCACATTTTTTAAAGCTGCTCACAAACAAACCAGCCCAGTCTCACCTCGTTAATCCCCTCTGCTCCCTGCTTGCACAGAGCCAGTCTCCTTCCCATTCACTTCTACAGTGAATCCCAGCAGAGCTCGGGTCCCACAGTGCTTCTCCAGACCTCTGGGGTTATGTAGGCATTCCTTTGTGTTACACCCTGCACTTCTGAAGTCAGAAAGAATCATGATATTAAAGTGCAGGTCCAGCAGAAAAGGTCATTAATAATGTCTTGTCTCCAAAAGCCACATGATCAGAGAACTGTAGAAGTAGCAATGTACAGAGAAAAGTTACCCAGTTAACTCCAAGCCTCTCAGTCTAACCTTGACTGGAGATTTCAAAGTGAATTTTGAAGGGAAGAACAATTAAACACGCGGAGATAAAGGGGAAATGAGATAAGATGCAACATGGGTTTACGAAATGTAGATTGTGTCAGACAAACATGATAGCTTTGTTTTGATAAGATACCTGATTTTCCAGACAAAGGAAATGCTGCTGATCTCCTTTATCTAGGCTTCAGTCAGGTATCTGATAGGTGCCATGTGGGAAATTATTAGTGAAGCTGAAGGAAAGGAGGATTAGTAAACTGTAAGGTGAGGTGCAATTCTCCGGAGGGAATTTGCCAAAAGACTTTCTCACAGAACAGTTTGGGAACTGATCTTTTCTTCTTGTGGATGATCTTGGCAATAAAAGCAAGATCCTGAGGCTAAAATCGCCCAGGACGCAGAAGTGGAAGTTTTGACAACAGAGAGAAGAATGAGAGTACAAGTCTGAAAGAACTCAGTGACCTTGAGAATCAGAATAATTGAAATGAGAGGGCAAGGAGAGAGTTTGAGATGACAGGTCAGGAATGTGAGCACTTGTGATGGTCTGAGATATAATATAGGAGATGATGAGCAGCAAATGGTCGAGGACTGTGTGGTCTGAGTGACTGCAGCCTGACTGAGATGTCAGGCAAAGCAAGGCAAATGCTATCCTTGGATGTATCAGGAGGGATATTTCAGTAAATAAAGACAAAAAATGGAGTCACTGACCATGTCTGGCTTCTTAAGGTCAGGGTGGATAAACTTAACCCTGCTTGAATGCAGAGGAGGGCTGGAAGATGGAAAACAGAGCATTTGCAGGAGGTCAGAAGAGTCAGGAAAGGCATGTTTAATTTGGTAAAAGACAGGTTGGCATGGGAGAAGTTCCAGAGAGGTAAAATGGCTCCATGAGGTGTTGGGGTACAGCTCCTGAAGCAGCTGTGGCATGCACACCGTGAGAACACATCAGGGGAGGACGTTCCCTGCATACCAGTGGAAGATGCAGGGACAGAAGAGAAGGTTTTGAGGTCTGAGCTTTTCCTTTCACACCTGCAATGACAAGGAGCACCCTGGCTAGCCAGAATGTCCTTGGCATTCCTGTTATCCCAGGCAGGGCCTTTTCCCCCGAGTTTTTCCCAGTTCTCTGAGCAGCTTTCTCATTCCTGATGCTCCCCAGAATCCCTCCAGGCTCCTGACAGAGACTCAGAACATCTGCGTGGGAAACTGAAGTGACGATTGCAGCACACATAAGAAAAATCTCAAGTCTAATGTAGCCAGAACAGGTGAGAAAAACAGGAGAAGCAGGTCAGGACAGGAGTTAGCCGGGTGTGAGAACACAAACTGCCTGTCCAGGCTCCTGGTGATCTGCCTGCTATCCTGTGCTATCCTCTTTTACTGCTCCCTGTTAGCATTTCCTGCCACATTCTTCCTACTTTACATCAACACAGGACAATCCCCTCTGTATTTTGCTGTCTGAAGCTGCCTATAGCTGCAAACTGGCATTTGGAACCCAGCGTGCTGATAACATTTGAGCAGCGCATGTTTTCCCCTCCTGCCTGTTGCTTCTGTATTAGAGTCATTTTAACTCGAACAAGCTCTTTTCTTTGGCTTTCTATTTGCCTCATTTTCAGGCCTTTTGTGAAACTGGGACAAGTGCTTCCTGATGAACTGACTATGGATTTGCAGAGCTCGCTGGGAAGGCTATTTACCGGGTGGGCATGAACTGGGCTTAAATCTAGAGGAACTGCTAATGCCTCGTCTGGCACAGGGCTATCACACGTGTCACAGCTTTGATTATTGCTTCTTGCCATGCTGGGAGGTCAATGGGAGATGAAGGAAGATTGGGAAACAAATTTGAGCAATCAAGGTGATACATCCCTGGATGGGAGAGAGGGGAAGGCTTCGGTGAGCCTGCAGGTTTTCCTTCTCAGCTTTGGGCCAGCAGCACATATGCTGTAATTTCATGTAGATGCTGGTGTCCTGGGGAGAAAGCTGTTCAAGGGAAATTCTGGCAAAGTTTTTCCCCCTGCTGGGATGATTACATTAACAGGTGCCAGGCACAGGGGAGCCTGGAGGGCCCTGAGGGAGGCAGAGGCAGGAGCTGAGGTTTAGAGACTCTCAGTGAGTGACTTGTTGCCTATTAAATAATGCAACTCAAGAACTGCATCATGCCTTGGACATGGGTCTGTCTGTCTGTCTGTCTGTCTGCCCCACCTCTTTGACGCTATGCCCTGCAGTGCTTTTGGTGCGCCTGCTCCCCTGTTAAATCCTAATTGTCACTGTTCTGTTCTCTGTCTGCAGCTCCCAGCTTCTGTAACCCAAGCTGTTTTCATGCACAGCGTGGCAGAGAGGCTGGTGGGCAGGACTGGCATTGGGGTCTCAGCTTTGGAGGGGCAGTGAGGGCAGCAAGGGGCACCTTCACTCCCACACTGTGTTCTCATGCTGGGCCAGTTGTCCCAGCTGGGGGCAATTCTGTGTCCACAGAGTGGCTTCCACACTCTCCTGCGTCCACCCTTGCCGTATCTCCTAAAAAACAGCATAATCTGTATTTTTCAGAGCAGGAAACTCAGCACAGGCAGTGAAAGTAGTCCAAAGGCAGTGTTTACAAGCATAAAAAAGTACTCTGGAGTTTTTAGCAGCTGGGGCTTGAATCCACATTAAATGAATCCAATTCCCATGTGATAGGAGCATCCTTCCCCTATTGTATTTGTGGGGTGCCCTGATGAAGGAAGGAGTGATGAATCTGACTCCATGCTCTCACAAGGCTAATTTATAATTTTATGATGCTATATTATATTAAAGAATACTATATTATACTAAAGAACACAGCAAGGATACTTACAGAAGGCTAAAAAGATAATAATGAAAACTCCTGACTCTCTCCAGAGCCCTGACACAGCTTGGCCCTGATTGGCCAAAGAGTGAAAACAACTCCCAGCAGAATCCAATGGAACAATCACCTGTGGGTAAACAATCCCCAAACACATTCCACATGAGCACAACACAGGAGAAGCAAATGAGATAAGAATTGTTTTCCTTTTCTCTGAGGCCTCTCAGCTTCCCAGGAGAAGAACCCTGGGTGAAGGGTGAGAGAATGTGAATGCCACACTTCCCCCACTCCATCAGAGGTGTCCTAGCCCAGCCACAGGTATGTGCCTGGTGCCTTTTGTGTCACCTGCTCCTGCCCCTGAGCTTGTCCTTGCCCCAGCTCTCCCTAGGCAGCTCTGGGTGGGGAGCACAGCTCTGCTCCTGCCCAAATCCCCTTTCAGATGCTCATGCAGAGTGCCAGGCTGTCTCTCCCTGCCTGTGTGAAGCTACCAGAGCAGGAAGCCCTGCTCCCTTTCCTGTGGGATCTGTGTTGGCAGATGGGTGGTGAAACTCCGAGTGTCAGTATTTGTCCCCTCCAGCAGAGGCCAATGCCCAGCACTCCAGGGCCGTGGCACCACGGCCTTTTCAAAGCTGGGACAGATGGCAGTGGCTCTGCAGGGAAAGGCCAGGGCAGGAGGGCAGCTGGCACCTCTCCAGGAGTCTGCTCCTGTGGCAGGATGTACAAGGCTGCAGACACAGAAACGCTCATGGACAGCTCCTCAGTGGCTCAGAGCTGCTTTCCAGCCAGAGCCTTCAGTGGGGCTGTGCTGTTTGAGGCAGTGCTCAGCCCTCCATGCTGAGCCCTCTGCTTCTGCCTGAGCATCAGTCAGCAGTCCCCTGCAGCCCAAAGGGACACCCCTGTCCTGGGGGGACAGCAGGCTGGGTGAAGGAGGGAATGGTCCCACTCTGCTCTGGGCTGGCCTCACCTGGAGTGCTGGGGGAAGTTTTGGGCAACAAAATATAAAATAAAATATCTAAAGCTGTGAGAGAATGTCCAAAGGAGGGACACGGGGATGGGGAAGGGTCTGGAGGGGCCATAAGAGGACTGGATGAGGGCCCTGGGGTTGTACAGCCTGGAGAAGAGAAGACTGAGGGGAGACTTACTGGGGTCTGCAAGCTAGAATTAAGGAGGAAGTTTTTCACAGAAAGAGTGGTCAAATACTGGAATCATCTACCCAGGGAGGTGGTGGAGTCACCATCCCTCCAAGAGTTTAAAAAAAGACTGGACGTGGCACTGGGTGCCATGATCTAGTTGAGGTATCGGAACATGGGTTGGACTCGATGATCTTAAAGGTCACTTCCAACCTAGAAATTCTGTGATTCTGTGTCTGCAGCTCCTCCCGAGGGGCAGCTCCCATCTCTGCTCTGGGACAGGGACAGCAGCCAGGGCACGGCTGGGGCTGGGCCAGGGCAGCTCAGGCTGGAGCTCAGGGCAAGGCTCTTCCCCCAGAGGGTGCTGGCACTGCCCAGGCTGCCCAGGGAATGGGCACGGCCCCGAGGCTGCCAGAGCTCCAGGAGCCTTTGGGCAGCGCTGCCAGGGATGCCCAGGCTGGGCTTGGTGGGTCTGGGCAGGGACAGGGGTGGGACTGGAGAGTCCTTGTGGGTCCCCTCCACCTCCTCCACAGTCTTTGAGAGCACTTAACTCATGTTATAACCACACTCCAAAGGTCTGACTTTCCCCTCCGTGGTGCTGAGAGAGTCCCACCCCCACCCAGGAGCTGTAAGAGATGGATCCATTTCTGGCCTCTCCATCTGAGCCATCCAAGCTCATTGTCCGTGCTGACCTGACCCTGCAGAGCAGAGGGGACAGCTTTACTGCCTGCTGCTAAATGCCCTGTGTGAGCCCACTGCTGGGGAGCATGAAAAGAGGTCAGAACTGAACTTGCAGGTGATGCACAGTGCTGCCCCTCTTACCCTGCTTAGTTCCTTGATATGAAAGCAAAATCTAAATTATATTTGCTTTTCAGAGCCCATCTACATCTCACTCTATGTCAGGATAAGAATTATCTTTCCCCCCTGTATCAGTATTACAAAAACAGGCTGCAGGGGTATGGCTCAGAAAAAAAACCAAACTAAATTATCTAGCCCAGGGTCCTAGCAGCTGTATTTCCCATGTGGTTTTTGAATGTCTTGGTTTCAGGGTGAGTCTTTGCTGTCTGTGTGAACTCAGTGAAATGCTGATTTCCACCCCACAGGTTTAGAGATGCTCAGATGCTCAACAGAATTAGGACCCAGATGCAGAGCTGTTCCAGAACAAGGAGAATACACAAAGCTCTCTAAAGAACCCACCTGGGTAAAATTACCTTCCTGCCCAAATGAGATGAAGCATGGAGTATGTTTAATTTGTGTGTTACATTCTTGTTAATAACAGTATCTAAGTAAGCATCTTGTGACATCTTAATGGGCAGGAAAGCAAAAAATCAAGGAGGCTTTGTTGAATTTTTCCTTCAACTCCAGCTCTCCAGGTTTGAATAAATCCATCACTGGAGACAGTGCTTTGTTTGTCTGATTGTCTCTTCAGCACAGCCATGTAAGTGTAGCTTTATTGTCTAGAAACTATCCTTAAATTAAAACTCATCATTCTCACCAAGATGATTGCTTGAAGGGGAGATTAACCTTTATGATGTGATGATGGAAGTTGTTGTTCATTTCAAGAGCCCCTGAAGATTGCTGGGAGCTGGAAGTGAAGGAAACCGGACTGGGATTTGGCACCAGGGATGAGAGGTAGGAAGGGAGTTTGTCTTTGATGGGGCTGCTCATGCTGATTTCATTGCAGGATTATTATTTAGGGTAGTAATAATAATAGGAATAATAATAATAATTTTTAATTATTTTATTTATTTATAATTATTTTCTTTATTTAAGATCCTAAGTATCATTTGTATTATTTGTATGTGTGTGCAGCAACTCACACAATAAGATCCCTATCTCTGTCTGGGATCTTTATGTGGTCCTAAATAAGAGCAGGGTGATTTATCAATAGCAGAGGGGTGAGTTCAGTTTGGCACATGCTGAGCATTCCCTCTCCTTCTGCTGCTGGCTTGGAGAAGAGACAACCACCTTGTCCACAGCCTCTTGCAGATAAAAAGCCCTTGTGATTATTGTTGCTATTGTCTTTTAATAAGGAGGACATGAAGGCTGTGCCTATCAATATTACAAGCCCTGACCCCTCAGACTGAGCCACCACTAAAGCCCAAAGGATAACCTGGATTGTGCAGCTGGATCTGTGCCCTCAGGGAGGGAAGCAGAGCTCCAGGACAGTTCAACCCCAGCAAACCCAAACCCTCACACAGGTTACACAAACCCAGCAAGGACAGGAGTGCAGCCCTGACTAAACAGTTCTGTGTGAAATGACACAGAGTTGTTTTCAAGCTCTTCTGTGTGTGATTGATCTCCTGTAACAGGACATGTGCAATTAGCCAGCAGCTCTGCTATTAATAACCATCCCTGAGCACGTCGATGAAATGAATTGGTGTCTCTGTGGATTGCTGCCTTTCTCCACCTGACACTTCTCTAGATGAGTGATACAGAACAAAAAGGGAGTTTTAAGAGTATATAATTGAGTGTGTATTAGGGTTTATGAAGAGATTCCTACAATAACTGTCATGTTCTACCTGATGGAGTAGCTGTTATGTGAACATGCCAAAGAACCACTTTCCTTGCTGTGATCTTTGTTCTCGCTTGCTTTGCCTGCATTATCTGAAAATCTCCTTCAGCTGATGCCACTGAATGCAGCCTGAGTAATGACTTGAGTGTAAAATAAGGACAGGAATAAAGAATGAGGTGAACACTTACTGTCAGAGGCCTCAAACTGGGCACCAAAGCGAAAGGAGGCCCACGGTTTCAGAAGCAGACAGCGTGTGCTGCTTCCACCAGTGACAGATCCTCTGGAAACCAGGACACCTTGATTTATATCCTGGTGGAAGCTGAGGATCCAGGCACCACTGCACTGCTCCAGTGGGGACAGCAGCATCAGCAGAGGAGGCACTGGGAAGAGAATGGAAGAATGAAATTATTTGTTTTGTGCGGCACAACCAGGAAAGCAGCTCTGGGTGCTGGGTGTCCCAGATCCTCAGCTGGAGAGCCCTGGCAGGGTTGTGCTGTTGCCAGTGTGAGGAAAAGCGATTCCTCAGAAGCGAAAACTTACCTGTGGTCTCAAACATGGCTATATCAGAGATGGCCATTGAGTAAAATACATGTATTGTATTTGAATATTTTTATATAGGCCTTGCCCCAATAAGTCCCAGTTGTTCTAAATGGGCTGCAACTGTGATGTCCTTCATTGGGCTGCAAATGTGACTAATGAAGATAACTGGGATAAAAAGGGGGTGGCTTGGCCAGTCAGGGAGAGCCTTGAAGGAGCCCTGAAGAAGTAGGAATAGTCTGCAAAAGGAGGAGCCAGTGTGGTGAGGAACAGCCTGCAAGAAAACCCCCAAGAAGGCATGGGACTTTAGGAATGTGATGACTACAATTGATGACTACACGTGGCTTTGTGGAGGATCCAGCAAGGTGGAAACTGAACCTTTATGTGCCAGTTAGGGGCCTTTGCTGAGGGTGTGCTGCAGCCCTGTGACCCCAGGACAGAGCTGCCATGCTGCTGTGATACCCAATGGCAGCAAAAACTGTGGGGTCTCTGGGAGCACCCCATGCCAGGGGGAGAAGGGGGAGACTTGCTTTCCCACTCTTTGAGGCCTTTCTGCTGTGTGTCACTGACCTCAACAGAGATATCTGCTGCTCTCACCTACATGCCAACAAAATATCCTGGATCTGAGGGGTGGGAATCCTGTTGGGATTTGGTGGTGTTGGGGTGCTGTCACTACATTTACATCTTCCCAGCTTTCCCATCACCAGCCCAGACATTTTTCCATTGCTGCCCTGGATTTTTCCATCCTATTTTCTTTTCTCTTCTTTGCTTCCTTTCCCCCCTCAGTTTTTCAGTTTGGTTTGTCACACACACGCATATGGAATCACACACTCAATCCTCTCAGAGCCTGGGGCCTGCCAGCAGATCTGGAGTGAAGTGGGGCTGAGGGATGCCCTGTCACCTCCTGCCCCTCCACGTCCCCCCTGCCCTATTCCCCACTGATCTATTGCCCAGGACAGGTAACCTCAGACAGAAAGATGGATGCCACAATTACATTCCCCTTTTCAGCAGCTCTTTCCCCTTGCCTCTTCCTGATGGAAATCGTGGGCAAGAAAAATCTATTATTACTCTCCAAATCATATCAAATATTTATCAGGGTAATTCTCTAGTTATCACCAGCGATTGCAAGGCTCAGTCACGTACTAAATCTTGTTAGTGTCATCCCTGGGAACGTGGCTCGTCTGTCTCTGCAGCCCAGAGCTGCACAAACCAGGCTGCCCCAGGGGAGCTTGGCTTGTGGAAAAGCTGTGGGGAAAGAGGAGTGGAGGTGATCAGAGGTGGGTATTGTCAGGACCCAGGACATCCCTCTGGCTGTCCTGAGCAGCCCAGACCCTGCCAGGGGGCTCAGAGACCCTGGCACAGAGCCCAAAACACCTTTGGGTTTGATTATGACCATGGAGCAAGTTACCAACCTTGTATGAAGATCAGCAAGCCACAACAGTTTAGGTAGAATATTAATGAAGTTATCATGGGGTGGAAAAGTAGATTTTAGGGTTTTTGGTATGGAGGTTCAGGAGGCAAGATGGAGGGATCTGGGTGTGTTCTGCCTTTCTCCTTCTTCTTCTTGGCCTCCATCTTCTGCTGTGATGTTGGCACTTTTGGATTGGTTTAGAGTAGAAGCTCACTGTCTAACACAGGTGATAGGTATTGGGGAGTTATTGTAAACATTGTACAGGTAGTTTTTAGTATAAAGACATAACACTGCCCTGGGGGCAGGCAGAGTGCCTGGAACTGTCCTGCTGGATGGACCTCAGCAGGGCAGGAGAAAAACTTTTATAGATAAGGAACAATAAACAACCTTGAGAGTGAGAACTGAAGAGCTCTGACTCCTTCTTCAAGCGCCGGGCTGGGAAAAGAGACTTTTAACAATCTCGGGGTCACGGTGACCAGCTAGAAATCCCAAGAGGGTATGAGCTTCTCATGTCCCCCAGATCCTCCCAGGGGACAAGGTGAGCTCAGGACAGGACCAAGAGCAGGGCAGGTTGGGTGTGGAAGGGGAGGGCGCGCATCTGATGGTGACGTTCAGATGAGCTCACTCCCAATCAGAAGCTGAAACAGGCACAAAAAGAGAGGTGTATTCTTGCCCAGGATTTAGCCAGGGCTGTGTGGGAAGTCAGTGGCAGAGACCAGAACACAGCTCAAGGTCTCTGGCTCTGACATGACTGCTCCTTTTGCAGCCCTGTGGCTGGCTGGAAGCAGCATTGTCCTGGGGGTCCTGTAAGTCAGGGCAACCTTGATCATTCCAGGGAGCCTCCTCTTCCACCCTGCATGCAGGGCTAGCAAATGCAGCCACTCGAGCTGGGCTTTTGTTGTCGTGGTTCTTGGCACCAATATGTTTCCAGATTGTACCTATTTTTAAACTCTTTATTGGGTCAGATCTGGACAGCTTGGAGACTTCAGCTTTTCCCTCTCCCTACCCCTGTGCACACAACTTCTTGCTGCAAAGGGAAGAAATGAGCAGCAAATTCCCTCTGCCAGAACCAATCAATCTGGCATCTGTCATCAGCATCACAGCAGCTATAAAATATTTAATTTCTTAATGATGAATTGGCAGATTGTTTAAAAAAGACAACAAGGAAACAAAGAAAAGGAAACAGACACTCACAATCTGCAGTCGCACTCTTTGCCAGGCTGAGCCTTTGGAGCTGATAGCAGGAATGTGTTTTTCCATCCCAGCTACCTGACAGTGCTGTCTGTTCATAAAACTCTGCTGGTTGTCGTGGGGATTGTCAGTCACTGGATCACCCTTGATTTACCATCCTAGTGTCCCACCACTGATTCCTGAGCAAATTCAGCCTTCAGAGGGGGATTATTTTTCAGAAAGCAGGCAAACAGCCTCTCAATGGCACAGATTTTACCTCCTGCAGTGCTGTACACTGGAATTAGTAAGGAAAAAGAATGATCAGGCTAGGTCAGAGCACAGGTACATCCAGCCAGGTATTCCAGTTCCAGCAGTGACCCACAGTTCTTGTTTTGGGAAATGTCTAGGAATAATCCAGTCATAAAGTGCTATTTTTCTTACAGCCTCCAGCAATCTGCAGCTCGGGGGGATTTTTGTGGTTTCTAGCTCCAACTGGAATTTTCTTCTGTGAGCTTGCCTAGTCATCTTTTAAAGTTATGCAAACTTTGGGCATTCACAAAAAAAATCTTCACTCAAATAGTCCCATAGTTCCCCTGTGTGAAGCTGAATATCTTATTTGGTTTTCAGCATATCTCCTACTAATTTAACTCAATGTTCCCAGTTCCTGCATTAAAGAGACAGTGAAAAATCATTCTCTCTTCACCTCCCATCCCTTGAACATGTTTGGCTAACAAAACAGGGAGAGGCAGAGAGAGGCCTGGGTTAATGGAGAGCAGGATTGGGAATTTGCAGAATCCATCTGATTTCAGAGGATGTCAGCTTGTGTGTGCCTGTGGATTCCTTCTGCCTCCGGTTCCTACAGCTGTGAGCTTGGAGGGGAGCCAGTCCTCACCTGTCTCATGGATTTTTTGGAAGTGCATAAGGTAATTCTGGTGAGAGTCACCTCAAGGAATCCTGTAAACACAAGCAAACCAAACTGAATCCTGTATTGCAAATATTGTGATGTTTGGTGGGATATATTTTGTTTTATTAACTTCTAAGTGCTGTTATTGGGACCTTTTAATAACAGCAGAGCCGTAGCTTCTCACTAAACCAAACACAAACTTTCATCCATCACAGAAAAAAAACCTGGAAACCACCTTTAACAGCTTGTGAAAGCCTCCTGAACCCCGGGGGGAATGAAGAGGAAGGAACATTTGTCACTTAGCACCATTTATTATTTTTAAGCCGGTCTCATGACGGGGAGCGCTGACGCTCCTCGCTGGCGTGACCAAACCTACACTGTTCCTCTGGGCTGGAGCTTGGCAGACGTGGGTGTTTGGCTGGCAGCTCTCAGGCACAGCCTTCCTGCTTCCTCCTCTGCCTCTCCCAGCAGCGGGTGGGGAGCCAGGGCTGCAGCAGAGCTGCTGCTGGGGTGGCAGCGTGCAGGGCATGCCCGGGGTGGAATAAACACGGGCAGGAGATCTCTCTCTGTATAGGAGCATCAGGGGTAGGATGGTGGGGATGGACAGAGAGCAGAGATCTCTGGAGCCAGGTCTGGAACTTGGGGTTTATTGCAAAGGGCCTGGGTGCAGGGCCCTGCTGGGAGCTGCCAAACACAGCTCAGAGCAGGGCCCAGAGAAGAGAGGGGGAGAGAGGATGAGAGGGAAAGAGGGTAAGAGAGAAGAGAGGGGTAAGAGAGAAAAGTTCCCATTACAATACCATAAATCATCTTCTGTGTTGAATATTCTAATTCTCACTGACCAATCTAGTACAAGATACAAATCCTATGGCATTTACATACAGCCTATAAGAATCACTACATTACCATACTGTGTTACATTTTAAACCCTAAAAACTCCTCTTTGGGCCCCTTCTGCCAAGCTGGCAGGGTCTGCTCTGACCCTTGGGCCTGTCTGCAAGCAGAGGGTGTTGTTCCATCAAAAGGGGATCACCTTCAGCTGGCCACACCATTGTTTTCCAGTTGTTCAGTAACTGAGGTATCTCAAAGCTTGCTTTCATTTCAATCTCACTTATAGTTTCTATATTCTAAAATCTTTAGCCAGGCAATCATATATGCCAGACAATCATATATATAAGGCTTTCTTGTTTCATCTTCCCCAACACTTCTCTTTTTTAATGCCTTTATTAAAAGTGGTCAGCTCAGGTGGGAAGAACTGACGGGTCCACACCCTCACCTTATGCTGCTCCCAGGCGTGCCTCAGAGAAGGAGTGCAGCTGTGTCCACTGGTCTGTGGGCACAGCTGGGGGTTCCTTAAGAGAAAATCCCCTACTTTCTGGTTTAATATTTGAGGACCACTGTATAGCTGACATTCTTAGGTTAGGGTGAGGGGTAAAAAGGGTCTTAGCAGATACTAGATTCTGTTCCTCACACCTAGACATCATTTTGATTCGTCAATTTTATGTTGGCTCGTTGTTTTTAGGGGTTTTTGGCTAGGTTTGGTGAGGCTTCTCCCGTTGCATGCTGGATCTGATGTCATTTGGATGCTAACTCCGAGGTCTCCTCCTCTTCACCATCTGGGTGCCACTGGACAAAAGGGAGAATTCTTAACCATCAACGGCAGGTAGTTAAAGAAAACAACAGGTGATAACAACAACAAACAGTTTGAACTCCACCCTGGCAGCAACTGGCCCAGCCTGTGAACTCTGCAACCTTTAAAAAAATGGGCAGATTTTTCTACTCATAACGAGGGTCATGCAGCATCTCAGCTCCATCCACCAGGTGATACCTGGCAGAGCCCTCCAGCTCTGTCTGCTCTGGTGATTTGGTTTAGCTCTCCTGGGTAAATATGCAAACCAAAAGCTGCTGCTTGTACAGAAAGGGCTTGGCTTGCTTTCTGGAGGCTTAATGGAATTTAGGAGCAAAGTGACCCCCCCCTCTGCTGATGTGGGTTTGCTCCCGGGCAGAGCAGGTTTCCCCCAGCCCCTGTGCAAATTCTCAGCCCCAGAAGGATGTTTTCATCGTGCTTTGGCACGGGGATAAAATGAAATCAAAGGGCAGCACTTTGGGGTCAGGCAGCTCTTTCCCCTGTTCCCTCTGTCTTCTGCAGCTGGTGTTTAAAGAGAAGTTTGCTCCACTGATCCTGCCTAATGTCTCTTTGGAAGTTCTGCATGGAAAAACATCCTGCTTATCTCTGATCAAAGCTGGGCTTTCTCTGCCTCTGGGCCAAAACATTGCAACAGGCTTGGCCCTGGTGGGAGCAGTGGATGCTGAGCAGTGGAGCTGCCTGCTGCCTTTCCAGGCACGGGAAGAACCTGGAAACCCACCTCACCCCTCCTGTGCCACCAGCTGCAGGCTTTTGGGCTGTGGAAGGGGAGATTTGACAGCATCAACTCAGCAGCTCTGAGCTGAAGCAAAGGGAGTCTGCAGAGGCATCACTTTCCCATCTATTAAAATAGATCCCACTGCCAGCAAAAAAAAAAAAAAAACAAACCCCAAAACTGGGAAGTGTGACTCAAAGTGGGGGAAGGAAAAGGGATGGGGCTGATCAGCAGCTAGACACCCACATCAGGACAGCATCTCAGCAGCACCAGTGGCTTCCCACCGTTGTCAGCGTGGTTGAACACGTGCTGGAGCAGAGAAGGGACTGAGGGAATGTTGCTGTGGGATGTTTTTGGCTCAGTGAAGGCACATGGGGGGTGTTGGTGGGATGGGCAGTGCCAGAGTCCTCTTCACCACAGGCCCTTCTCAGAAAGCTTGAACAAAGAGCATGAGCTTAAAGAAATTCTCTCTTGCTGCCCAAAATCAGCCCTGGCCGCTGCTCTGAGGGTGTCCCTGTGCCCTTGACTCCTTGCCAGTCATGCCTGGCTGGAAACCTTCCTCCAGATGGAGCAGGCTGGGAAAGGTGTGGGAATGCAAAGAGGAGGGAAATGTGAATGTATGAGCACCCCTAACTGTATGGTTTTTGCTGTCATTTAGACTGCTATAAAATGAATAAAATATTGAGTAGAAAATGAGTAAAATATTGTGATTCCTCTCTAATACTTTTTCATCCACTTATGCTGGAATACATTTTCTCTGAATCGAAATTCTTGTCAGAATGTGATTGGGGCAGATCCTTTAGTTTATTATTTGATTGCAAAGAACCGACTTTCCCTCAAATATCTTTTTTTTTTCTTTTTTCATTAAAAAGTGATAACAGAAGGTGGTGAGCCACAGCCACGTGTTGCAGTGAAGGCTGAGCTGGGGTGTAAGAGGGAAATGGGAATATTTTGGGTGATGAGGTGGGGGCATCACCAAGACTAATTATAACACTTTCAGCCTAAATAGTTTGGCTCCTTCTTAGTTGGATTTAAAAGGTCAGATTTTCTGAGGAAGTCTTTGACAGAGGGAGGGGTTTGGCTGAGTGTTCAGGGGAACATTGTCCCTGCCAGCCCACTTACCCTGGGTGTGTGGTGGGGTGGCCATTTGCCCCTCTGCCCGCTCCTTCCCACAAAACCTGGCTGGGGATGAAGCAGCAGAGCCTGGAAAAGCAGCTTCTCCTTCAAACAACCCCCTTGCTTTGGTGGGTCAGTGTTATCAGCTCCTGGGATTCATCCCCCAGCCCAGACAGTGTGCTCTGAATGGTTGGGGTTTTCTTGCCTGAGCTCATTTTCCCCCTGCAATGGCTCATTTTGTCCTTGCAGAATTTTCTAGGGCTTGGTCAGGCTCCAGGGCTTGCTTGCATCCTTGCTGCCTGTCTGAGGTTCAGGGGGAAGGCAGGCTGGAGCTGCAGGAGGGATTGACAAAGCTCTGGGCTGCAGGGCTGGCATCAGAGCAGTTGGAGAAAACAGGAGGATGGAAGGAGATTCACTTGGAATTGTGCCTTGGAGGGGACTTGGGGAACAGGAAGAGGCAACAGGCCAAGCCATGGCACCACTAAAAAAGACATTAAGCCATTGGAGAGCATCCAAAAGAGGGACACGAGGATGGGGAAGGGTCTGGAGGGGAATCCATGTGAGGAGTGATTGATTTGACTTTGTTCAGCCTGGAGGAGTGGAGACCAAGGCTAGAACTCTTTGTGGTCTTCAGCATCCTCAGGAGGGGCAGCAGATGGGCAGGCAGTGATCTCTTCCCTCTTGAAACCAGTGACAGGAGCCAGGCTGGAAATCAGGAAGAAGTCTTTCCCCCAGAGGGTGCTGGCACTGCCCAGGCTGCCCAGGGAATGGGCACGGCCCCGAGGCTGCCAGAGCTCCAGGAGCCTTTGGGCAGCGCTGCCAGGGGTGCCCAGGCTGGGCTTGGTGGGCTCTGGGCAGGGACAGGGGCTGGGCTGGGGGATCCCTTCAGTCCCTCCAGCTCAGGACATTCTGTGCTACTCTGATTCCCTCAGTCCATGCAGCACCAGTTGAGTTTCCCATCCCTTTTCAGCAAGTGCAGATCCTGTCCCCACAGGCAGGGATTTCATCCCAGGCTCTGTTCCTGCTCCTCCCTGCCAGAACTGGGGCACCAGGGTGGGATTGCTGGGGGTCTGTGCAGGGACAGGGGCTGGGCTGGGGGATCCCTGTGGTCCCTTCCAGCTCAGGATATTCTGTGGTATGTCCATGGTCCCTCCCAGCTCATGACTCTCTGTTTCTATGATCCTATGATTCCGTGACTGTGTGACAGGAGCGGGGACCTGCCGAGCTTGGAGCAGCTTTTATTAAACAGCAAGAAAACGGCCCGCTAGGAAACCCCTAGGATAAAGAACATTCCAGGTGAAACAAAAGGCAAAATCCCCATTTTCCCACTCCATGGCTCTTTCGCTGAGGGATCCTTATCGATTCCCGTGAGACCTCCATAGCCTTCACCCTCTCTGCGCGGTGTGGGGCTGATGGAGCCTGTGCTGAAGGACACGGCTTGCTGCCACACCGGGTCACCAGGGCTGGCCGCAGGGTGACCGCAGCGGGTGCTGGGTGCCGGCAGCAGGCACAGGGAGCTTCTGCTGTCCCCGGCCGGCCCGGCAGGCTGTGCAATGTGCAATGTGCTCCTAGAGCACTTGATGGCACTGCAGGAGCGCGCAACGCTGCGCTGCTCCCGCTGCCTCCGTGCAGGTGCAGCCTGCCAGGGATAAGGCGGGCAGGGACACGGAGGGGTGCCGCACCCAAAGTGCTGCTGCTCCCGAGGAGGGAGAAGCTTTCTAGAGCTGGGATAGCTTTCTGGAGCTGGGACAGGTTTCTGGAGCTGGGATAGCTTTCTGGAGCTGGGATATCCCAAGTTCTTGGGAGCAGAGGATACACACAGGGCTGGCACAGTGGCTGCTTCCCCGCTGCTCCAAACACCCAAATCTCCCTGACCCAGCTCCAGTCGTCCCCTGGCTCCTGTCACTGATTCCAAGAGGAAAGAGATCACTGCCTGCCCATCTGCTGTCCCTCCTGAGGATGCTGAAGACCATAAAGAGGTCTCCCCCTCTGGGCTGGCACCTGTCCCGATGCTCAGTGGCTTCATCCCCGCTGCTCCACGCACCCAAACCTCCCTGCCACGGCTCCAGCCGTCCCCTGGCTCCTTTCACTGATTCCAAAGGGAAAAGATCACTGCCTGCCCATCTGCTGCCCCTCCTGAAGGTGCTGAAGACCACAAAGGGTTCTCCCCTCTCTGCACTCCTCCCGGCTGAACAGAGCTGAGACTTTTCCCCGCTTCCCCAAAGGTCCGGCTGTTCCCAGCCTGGCAGCAGCACAGCTCGGTCCAGGGCTAATTTGGGCAGCAGCAGCAGCAGCAGCGTGTCCCGAATCCCTCCAGCACTGAGGAAAGCTGCCCTGGGCTGCCAAATCTCCGCTGCTTTCACCTCCTGAGCTCCCCAGGCACAGAGATGGGCTCCAAAGGCAATGGGCGGAATGGAGCCCCGGTGCGGGTTTTGCATGACAATAACGCACTCGGCTGCCGGCTGGAATAAGAGAAAGAAAGAGGAATTAGTTAGGGTTTTTTTTTTAATGTTTTTTATTAATTTTTTAATGTTTTCTTTTGATTTTTTTTTTATTTTTTTGCGGGGGGAGGGTTGGGGTTTTTTGGTGGTTTTTTTTTGGCTTTTTGGGGTTTTTTTTGGGTTTGTTTTTGTTGTTGTTGTTGTTGTTTTTGTTTTTTTGGTTTTTTTTTTTAGTTTTTTGTTTGTTTGTTTGTTTGTTTTTTTATATATAAAGGAAGAGGAATTTGTTACTTTTCTTGTTCCTGAAGGTGCAAATCCTCCAGCCAGAAACCAGACAGCACCGTAGGGATGAAGAGAAAAGCTGTAACAGCATTTCCATACAGAACAGGCTTTTTCCCTGAAATAATCCCCGCAGGAGAGGAAGCTCTGTTAGAATATCTGGAAATGACAATCCTGGTATTTATCTGGTCTTATCTACAAAGGTTTTGAGATGTATGAACGCAGCGAGTTGTGCCCAGATTGTTGTCAGATAGGAAGCAGTGTGATCCCCTTCGTGGGGATTGTCTGGTGGGCACAAGGTGGAATGGCTCTGCTTTTTCTCATCCTTGTCCCCACAGGAAAAAAAAGTTCTCATTAAGACTTTTCCATAAGCAAGAAGAAATATATCCATGAGAAAGCACACTCAGAATCAGGAGAGGAGAGGGGAAAACCCTATTCCAAGAGAGAAGGACAGAGGGGGTTTGATTCCTGCAGCTCTTGTCCCTCTCGCTGGATGGAGCACTCTATACTTGATATCTCCCTGTTGTAAATGCAGCTGATTGATTTTCTTTCCGTTTCTTCTTTTTGCACTTGTTTATTTTAATAAAGATACATTTATTTTATTTGGAAGCCTGAAGCAAAATGTTCCCGTGTCTCCACCCACCCTTCTGGCACCAAGCACTGATGGTTATTTCAGTGGTTATAATTTGATTTCTGCCTCTCCTGCTGGGCTGATGTGAGAGAAACAATATTTAGAGAAGCTGATTTTTAATTTTTTTTTTTTTCTGGAGTAAGAGAGGCAGAGGCTGGGAGGGGTATGAGAAGAGGGAAACAGAATCAGCCCAGAATGCACTCATATTTTCTAGGCATTTTATCTCCAAGTTTGGAATCTCTGACGGACAAAAGGGACAGGGTAGCTCAACTCATGCCTTGCTCTCTGAAGGATGGAGGGTGATGCATCTTTTGGGGGTTTCTGTGTTGTTCTTGGTCTATTGCAGAGACTCATAGCTGCTCTTTGCCAATGATTCCAAGTTTGTGGCCTGTGCTATGATAATTTCCATTTTGCAAGTGGGGAATCTGAGGCAGAGAGGAGTAAATCAGTAGTAAATTAGTAATTTTTCCTTCAGATCACCTATCACCAAGAGCAGTATCAGCAACAGGAGTGGTTTCCAAATCCAGGATGTTGTCAACACACACAAACCACCCCCTTCAGCTCTGCCATCTTTCAATTAAACTCAGACACAATGAGATTTTTCACCACTTCTTAGCAGCCTTGAGCAGCAGGTTTTCCAAATAATTCAGCTACTCCCCAGCTCTTGATGTTTCTTAGAGAAAAAATCCTGTATTTTGCTAAGAGGAATTTTTTTGGAAACTAAAAAAATCTGACCCTTCATTTCAAGACACAGAATAAAAACTTGTCTATTATTTTTTCTCTACTTTTTAAAGGATCAGCCTCCCTCTTTTTCCTTTTGTCTTTAATTTTTTTCTGGCTTCTAGAAAAAGGGCTAGAGAGTGCCTCTGTGCATAGCTGAAGATAATAACTTAGCTAAAGATTTTTTTTCCTCTTTTAAAATATATATCAAGATTGCCTGCTGCACAGTTTACATTTCCTGCTGTGGAGACAAATACTTTAATTAAAATGGGAGAAAAAAACCATGCAAAAAAAGAAAAAGCCTCTGTGAAAAGAATCCTAAGAGGCTTGAAATGGGCAAATGAAGCCCTTGGGCAGCCAGGCTGCATTTACATATATGCAAATATAAATATTTGGGACTGATTTGCTCAAGGCAAGGAGGTGTTAGTGAAAGCCAGGCTTTGAGAAAGACCTTTCTGAGAAAAAGTCTCAAACTGCTTGACCTCCACTTCCTCCAGCCTCTGCTCCAGTCCTGGACAGATGGAATGGTTTTGGATGATCATGTCTTGAGAATAAAAAAGAAAAAACAGATATATAAATTTTTATTTATAAAAATAAAAAGAAAACAGAATTTTCTAAATGCTTTTGCCTTTTCCCTTCACTTAAGGACAGAGCATTAAATTAATTCCTGGTGGTTGCAGTACTTGATTATGGGAGTCCTTGTACCTCCTCTCCCTCCCTGGGCTTCAGTTTGTCCTGCCATGAGCTCTGTCATGAAATGAATGAATAAATGAAATTAGAAAGAGCAAAGAGCCAGAACCCCTCAGCGTGCCAGGCTGGCCCTACCTCCAGGCACAGAGCAGAGGGATGGGGAGCTGCAAGTACAAAATTACTGCTCACACCTGAAGTTCTTCCCCCAGTGTGGCTGAAATATTCACATCTGGTTTTTTCACTGCAAATTTTGGCAGTGCAGGAAAAAGGGGAAGCCCTGTTTATAAGGGAGAGCACAATGTGAGTCTGCAAGCCTGGTCTGGAGGAAAAAAAAATGCCAAGAGAAGCCTTTTATTGCATTTTTAATCCAAAGGAGCAGCCTGTGAAGGGCACCCCCGTGCCTGCAGTAGGCAGAGATCAGCTTGTTCTCTCTAAGATATTTCTGGGCAAAACTCCCAATATCTTTCCCCTGTAGTACATCCAAACACACCCTGCTTCCCAAAGCACACCAGGCTCTCAGGGCTTCCCCTTTAAAGCCAAACTGGGAGATCTCTGGAGCTCCTCAGCATGACCAGGGGAGCGGCAGCTGCCAGCCCCGAGTTCCAGAGGGTGGTGGTGAGCAGTGGATTTGTTTGGATGGATTAATCAGACTTGCAAAGGTCTTTTTTGCAGGCCGGGGTAGAGGTGGATTGAGAGCACCATAGTGTGCTTCCCCCTGCTAAGCTGGGATTTGTATCGAGCTCATTGAGGATAATTAAATGATCACCATCAGAGGGGGAAGCTGAGCTCTCACTTTCTGCACCCTCCCTCTGAGAGAGCAGAATATCACTTCTGCTTCTCCCCAGCCTGATCCAGCAATTGTCTCTTCGAGCTGTGGTGCTGCCCCTGTATAATTAAGGCTGTCAGTCACACTCAGACACCTAAACACTCCCAACTCCATGGCTTAGCAGGGCTCATCACAGGACTTTGGTGCTTGGCAGTTGTGATATGTGAAGGTTAATTCATGCTGTGTAAATAAATATATATGTAGCTATAAAATGTGGTGGAATAGACATACCAACCTAGTGGAATAGAGGTACCAACCTCCCCAGCCAGGAACAGTGTCCTGTTCAAATTATAACTAACTCTGGGCAGCACCAAGATTGTATCAAGCTTGCTTTACGTCTGAATGGGACTATCTTGGCCCATTATGGATGGCTTCCTTGGGCTCTGCACCTGGGAGATAACATCGAGGCCTTCCTGGCTCATGACTCCAGGAATTTCAGGAGGCTTGGACTCACCATGAGACTTGGACTCACCATGATGGGCTTCCAGGAACAGATATCAGAATATTACATATGAAAACCAGCCCTGCCTCTGCTCCAGACTCTTGTCTGCAAACAAAATCTGTCTATAGAAACGGATTTGCATTCGAAGAAATGAATAGAAAGATGTGGTCATCTATGCCTCAGGCAGAATAAACTGTATATAAGCTGGACCCTGGAAGAGATCAGGGTGGACCTTTGAGAAGAGGCCATCACTGTCAGTTGGCTCTCTGGTCTCACCCAGCATCTGATCCCGGGTTGATGCTGTCTTGATTGTGGAGGTTGCACAAAATTCTATTTTTTTTGTAATTGACCGAATAAATAGTTGTTAAATTTTTGATAAATTTGGCTATCGATTTGATCATTTATAACAGCAGTCAAAGCAGCAATTGCAGCTCCTTTCCTGTGCTGGTGGGGCTGTGAGAGGAAAAGACCCCTGGGCAGCAGCTCTGTGCCTCCAGTGCTCCCAACACCAAGGTGTTCCAGCCATTTGTCATGGTGCAGGGAAGACTCGAGACACTCAATATGAGATCAGCAAGCTTTGTTTATTGATTAGAGTACTAGACATCTATCTACAGCAGTAATAAGCTCATGAATATTCTGCAATCCAAGCCATCCATTGGCTAAGCTATGACATCAATTCTTCCTCATTCTTTCGGGCTTACATTCCTTTTTCCCACGTCTCTCTGTCTACTTGTTATCATACCCAGCTATGCCCAAGGACGCGATTTTGCAGGTGCAAAAACTAGATTAGGTTGGGTCCAGTACTTTTCCAGTCTTCAGTTAGCTTAATATTCCAACACCAAGGGCCCTGTGCAGGTGCTGGGAGGAGCTGTGCTGATCCTGAGCATCCTTTCTGGTTCTTGGGCTCAGGGACCTGCCTGGCAGGGACATTGGGTGCTTGTTTATTGTCTCAATTGGGCAGATCACCCAGACAAACAGGGAGAAGAAGGCTTGACCTACCCAGATCCTCCACCCCTTGCATATTTTATGTGTCTGGAGGACAGAAGGATGAAGCAGAGCCATCTGAGCCATGGAGATGCCTCAGATCCCCTGGTGCTGATGGTCACTTCCAGAGTGCCTGGTGGCCATCCCACAACCTGCTCACTGCCTGGAGCAACAAATGAGGCTCAACTGAGGCCAAGGATTTTCTAAAACTCAAGCTGTTCGAGGTCCTGAACAGCTTGACATAACTTTGGCAGCAGCTCTCCATCTGTTTCCACCTAAATTCCTCTGTGGAAGAACCCTTTATTTTCTTGGGAAGAAGCTGGCTGTTCATGGAACTGAAGTGTCCAGGAGCTGGGACAGAGTTAAAAATTGTCATGAGCTCGAAACCCTGCACTTCAGACCTCTGTAAGGGATTTCCTGAGCTATCTCTGACTCTCCTGAGCTATCTCTGACTCTCCTGAGCCATCTCTGACTCTCCTGAGCCATCTCTGATTCTCCTGAGCCATCTCTGACTCTTCTGAGCCATCTCTGACTCTCCTGAGCCATCACTGACTCTCCTGAGCCATCTCTGACTCTCAGGCCACCTCTGACAGCCTTTAGGAAGGGCTGGTATGGAAGGAACTTGGTTTCTTTCACAGAAGCATCCTTTGTGTGGAGAAAGGCCTTTCTTGGAAGGTTTGTTACCCATGCCCTGTGTGTGTGGGGAATTTTGTTGAATGAATCTGTCTCTCAGTGGTTGATGGGTGGCAGCAGCCTGAGGTTTGTGTGCAGATAAACAGGGAAGGAAATAGGGTTAAATTCATTGAAGTGCTGCCCATTGGCATCTGGATGCCTGTCTCAAATGAGCCAACAGGCCAGCAGGATGTGGGATGCAGACAGTGAGGAAAATGTCCCCTGAAGGGCAATCAGAAGATGCACTGTCCAACTGATCTGTGCACAGTGGAGCTTTGTCATGGCTGTCATGAGCTCTGTCATGAAATGAATGAATAAATGAAATTAGAAATGGAACTGGAATCCAGCCCTTTTATCCTCGTGTGGGCAAACAATGGGAGGATGAATAAGTGCTCCCCACATGTGCAGAGACAGAGGAATAACCAGATATAAAACCTGTCGCAGACATCTTTCATGAAAAATCCTTCCTTAGGGATTTTGCCTTGTTAGAAGCTGTGGCAGCAACCAAATATAAACAATTATTATCTGCTGCTGTGGAATGCAACAGGTCCACCTGTGATTGGCCCATCTTGGATGTTTATAATTGATGGCCAATCAAGGACAGAGCTCTCTCAGACAGAGTCCTGGAGAGCTGCTTTGTTGAACATTCTTTTTCTATTCTATTCTTAGCTCAGCTGTCTGAGGAACCTTTCTCCTTCCATTCATTTTAGTATAGTCTTAATGTAACATATATCATAAAATAATAAATCAAGCCTTCTGATCATGGAGTTAACATTCTCATCTCTCCTTCACCCTGGAAACACTTGTGACCACGGTCACAAAAACCCTGCTTCAGGTTTGGAGACCCGCTCCTACCAGGAAAGCAAAGCTTTTCCTCCCCTGCCACAGCACTGCAGTGTAATTCTCATTCCAGTCTGCCCCACCATCAGTCTGCAATCAAATCCCTTTCCAGAGTTACATTTCTGCCCGTGGTTCCACACCCCAGATAACCTGAGAGGTTCTGGTGAGCAGCTGTGCTGTGTGAGCCCTCTCACACGTGTTCCTGTGCTTTCCCTGCCTGGAGACCATCGCTGATAATTAGTTAGTGTAAAATGAGAGGAATTTTGTTTGGCATTCCTTAGAACTCTCTCTTCTCCCAGCTCTCTGGCCTGGGGCTGCCTGTTACACCCTCTGCTTCTGGAGCACAGCTTTGCCATCGCTGCGTGATGGAGGATTATTTCATTAATGGATCTAATGATGCTTTGTCTTTGGTGCTGACGATCTTTGTGGCAGTGCTGTGCAATCTTTAATTAACTTTGAGCCTGCCAGGCACTCCGAGGATGCTGAAAACCTGCAACAAATGCAGCAGAAGCTTGAAGGCCTGCCGTGGTAAAACAACCTTGTGCAAGGTCAAACAGTGACTCCAGGCTGGGTTCAGGTTTGATGGCAAATGTCCTGGTGAAGCACAGCTGTAAAAAAAAAAAAACCTAAAAAAAATTAAAAATTGTAAAAAATGTTCTACAATTTTTTTTTAAATTGTACAGGCCCTGTCATGGATGTGGATTTGTTTAAAACTGTGCTGATTTCCTACAGGATTTGTTAAAAAGTGTGCTGATTTACAAGATTTGTTTAAAACTGTGCTGATTTCATACAGGATTTTCTTAAAATGGTGCTGATTTCTTACAGGATTTGTTTAAAACTGTGCTGATTTCTTGCAGGTTTGTTAAAAAGTGTTGTGATTTACAGGATTTGTTAAAAACTGTGCTCATTTCTTACAGGATTTGTTAAAAACTGTGCTGATTTCTTACTGAATTTGGTAAAAACTGTGCTGATTTCTTACAGGGTTTGTTAAAAAATGTGGTGATTTCTTACAGGATTTGTTTAAAACTGTGCTGATTTCTTACAGGATTTGTTAAAACTGTTCTGATTTCTTTCAGGATTTGGTAAAAACTGCTGATTTTATACAGGATTTGTTTAAAATGGTGCTGATTTCTTACAGGATTTGTTAAAAAGTGTGCTGATTTACAGGATTTGTTAAAAACTGTGCTGATTTCTTACAGGATTTGTTAAAAACTGCTGATTTCTTACAAGGTTTGTTAAAAAGCGTGGTGATTTCTTACAGGATTTGTTAAAAAAATGTAGTGATTTACAGGATTTGTTTAAAACTGTGCTGATTTCTTACAGGATTTGTTTAAAACTGTGCTAATTTCTTCCATTCAAAGCCTCTTGACTCCTGGAGCTCTGTGTTTTACCAACCCAGAGGCTCTGTGTTCATGAGCCCTCATCTTCTGACCACCTTTCCATTAGATGCTCCTTGTTTGAGTTTCAGAGGTGCTGTCCATGCACCTGTTCTGTTTTATTTGCATATTTTTTTTATGAATTGAGTGTGGAAGGAGCTGCTGGTCCCAGCTGCAAGGGTGTTGCTGGTGTCAGTATTGTAAAAGCACGAGTCTGAAATCCTGAACAGATGCTGCCTCTTTCCCCTTCCCAGAGTTCTGCCACCAGGGGAATCATTGCTTTGGACTTCAACCCTCCATACGTGCCCAGAGGTCAATGCTGAAATTTTGGTTACCCTGGAAACCAGGACAAAACTGCTCCAAGCCATTATTGCAATATGGGTCACTCGTGGTGAAAAAAAACCAAAAAAACAGATGGAAATTCTCTCCCCTTCCAGCTAAGGTGTTTTCCATAGGGGAACCTGCAGGTCTGAGCAGGTCACAGTTTGTCCTGTCTCCTGCAGGGTGGGAGATGGAGCCCTGAGGTTCAGAGCACTTTGCTGGCCCCTGGTTCCCACTGCTGGCTGCAGAGGTGGAGGGTGGGGATGTTGCACAGTCCTTGGGCAATCCCCTCCTGCTTCATAAGCAGCCACCCTGTGCTCGTCACTTCTTTGGGAAAAAAAGCACCAAAAGGAGGAGATGCTAAACCCATCCTTAGTCCCTGAGAAAGGGAGGGGGCACGGGTGCCATCCCTGCCGTGGGATTTCAGATTTTTTCCTAAACATATTGCAGTGAGGTAAAGTCATACTCATCCCTTTGGCAAAGGGCCAGGCTGAGCGCTCAGAGATTTCAGTGATTTGGTAATTGTTGGGAAACATGACTGTCTGCAGGAGGCAAGAAACGTTCTTTTTATTGTTCTGTTTGAGAACAAATGCACTTCTGGTTTCAAGGAGGTGACACAGTCTTGTGGGAGAGGGAATTTGGGTGAGAACAGGTGAAAATTACCTTCATATCTCCTCTGAGGACTTTCCATGGCTTCATGACCGTTCTGTTTTTATTTATTATTGTTTTCCTTGGTGTGGTGTTTGTGAGGGTCTCCAGGACGAGGTGAGAGATGAGATTTTGACTCCATGTTCTCAGAATGGTGATTTATTATTTTATGACACTACATTATATTAAAAGAATGCTATACTAAGACTATACTAAAGAAAAAGAAAAGATACATCAGAAGGCTTCACAAGAATGATAAAGAAAAAGCCTTGACTCCTCAGAGCCTTGACACAGCTGGACTGGGATTGGTTATTAAATTAAAACAATTCACATGGAACCAATCAAACATTCACCTGTTGGCAAGCAATGTACAAGCCACATCCCAAAGCAGCAAACACAGGAGCAGCAATCAGATAATTATTGTTTACATTCCTTTCTGAGGCCTCTCAGCCTCCCAGGAGAAAATCCTGGGCAACGAGGATTTTTCAGAAAATATCATGGTGATACCTTGGCATGCTGTCAGAGCATTCCATGTCAATCCAGCTTGTTTTAAGCATGGATCCACCCTGCCAAGTCTTTGTGTGGTGAAGATCTTCCACATTTTAGGAGCCACCTTAAAACACCACTTATAGGTGCTGGCTCCTGTCCACCTTCCACCTCTGGAGCCACCCCATCTCACCTTCCTCTGCTTTCTTCCAGGATGCAGCTGTGTTATATTTATGTTATGTTTCCCCTTCTTTACTTCCCTTGCTGCTGCTTTATTCCTGGCCTGTCGCCTTCCTGGGTTTAACTCAGATGTAACCCCTCCAAAATGCTGCTTCTGCAGCATGAAGGACCAACAGGGATGGATTTTCAAGCTGCTGTACAAGCACCTTGCTGCAGCCTCTTAGCTGGGTGTTCCTTGGGAAGAAGACTCCTCCTGCACAGCCATTAGAGGGCAAACCCTAAAAGGGGGGTTGTGTAAGAGCCTGAATAAGGGATGTGGGACTCCAGGCAGTTCTGCAAAATGCAGTTTATTGTATCCAAAATGCAGTTTATTGTATCCAAGAGGTTACAGCAGTCCAGGGTGGTGGGTGACAGAGCTGTGCCCACAGCTGTCAGCTCCAGCTGCAGGCAGGCCTGGAGACCCTTTGGTTTTGGTTACAATGCATTCTATACTTTTCTTTGCTGAGCATCTTCATACAGCAGAACCAATCTATACCTTAACTATTATCTATAGCCTATCATAACTACTGTCATTACCATATTCATGTCACTGTTCTCCAATCACTAAAAGTCAGTACATTACAGTTTAAGCTAGAAGTTGTTTTTCAGTTTTCTTGCAGTGGAAAATTCTGAGGCCTTTTTTCTACTTGCAACTTTGCTGCCTTGTTTGCCTGTGCTCTCTTTCTGCTTGGTAAAAACATCTTCTTGTTTGGGGTGGGTTTTTCCTTTGCTCTAAGCCATAAAAACCCCTTCTAACTAACACAGCCTTTGCCTCCTTGGTTATCCAGTGAGACTGGCTCAGCAATTCTTTTCTTCTATATCAAAACTTGCTTCCATCTCTATTCCTTCATCAGACTCTACATTCAAAAATCTTTCTGCTAAGCACACATATCTGTGAGACTTTCTTGTCAAACTTTCATCCTTCCCAACAGGGTTGGTTTGCTTTAGATCAGGCTGTGTCTCTGACAGCAACTTCATTCGGGGTGTGGGAACATCAGTGCAGCACCCATATAGCTGCTGTGTCCATGGGAGGTGAAACTTCTGCTTTTCCTCACATTTCCTTCCTCCTTCCCCTTCACTGTGGTTGGGCTGGCTCTTGCTGTGTCACTCCTTTTCCTGGGTAACTTCCCTTCTGGTATCTCAGCCCTGCTTCGTGACAGCTTTCCATAGCACCCAGTCTTGTGATCTGCAAAGGGTTAATGCCCTTCCTATGGTCCCACTGCCTGTGGCTGCTTGCTTCCTCCTCTGTTGGAACAGAAGTGGTTTTGTCCTGGTTGGTGCAGGCAACTCAAGGCCAAAGAAATGCTTAAAAAAACCTCCCCAAAACATGCAAACTGAACAGAGCTGAGAGAAAAGGGGTGTTTGAATAAATTCTTCATCAGGGACACTGCGTCAGGTTTTACTCTGTGCACAAAGCAGTCTTTGCTTGTCACAGACATCTTTTATGAAAAATCCTTTCCTTAGGATTTTTCCTCCTGAGAAGCTGAGAGGCCTCAGGAACAAAATGTAAACAATGGTTATCTGCTGCTGTGGAATGCAACAGGTGCATCTGGGATTGGCCTATCTTGGATGTTTGTAATTAATGGCCAATCACAGTCAGCTGGCTTGGACTCTCTGTCCGAGCCACAAGCCTTTGTTATCATTCCTTCTTTTTCTATTCTTAGCCAGCCTTCTGATGAAATCCTTTATTCTATTCTTTTAGTATAGTTTTAATGTAATATATATCATAAAATAATAAATCAGCCTTCTGAAACATGGAGTCAGATCCTCGTCTCTTCCCTCATCCTCAGACCCCTGTGAACACGGCCACACTTTGTTCTCCAAAAAGCACAGAATAGCCACCCAGGTTTTGTCGATTCCAATATACAGCCCTCCAAGTGCAGGCAAACCTGCATCTGCATCTGCCTCACCCACTCTTTTGGAATTTATTGCGTTGCAAGTAGCAGAAGTGGGTTCTCAGCAGTGCAGCCAATTAATATTCTGTGTTTTCCTGGCAGATGCCATCCGAGTGTTCATGTGTGGGAGCTGATGTCTAAAGCATGCCATGAACTCACCCCAGGGAGGGTTTGCATTCTCTCTCTGGGTGATGTGTGCACAAGAACTTTGCTCACAGGAGCTGGCTCTGCACTTTCTGCTGCAGCCATTGCAACATTTTCCTGTCATCTCGTGTCAAGTCATGGCAGAGAAACCACAAACACTGGGTTCAGGAGCCTTGGCATGGTCAGTGCCCATGGCAGGGCTCTCAGAATTCACAGAGAGCAGAAATGCTGCACAGCTTTTTGCTCTTATGTTATGGGTTTCCCTCAAATCAGGAATCTGTAATCCCTCCAGATCATCCTTAGAGCTGCCCCTTGTTCCAAGCTTTCCCAGAGTGTCACAGCAGTGCTGTAGGGGCTTGATATTTAACCATGCTTCAGTTGTGGCAGTGAGTCTGAGACATAAACTTTAAAGAATTTAGGGATTTTAGAGGAGCTGAGGTTTTAGTTAGAGATAAGCTTTATTGGAGTTAATCAAAATAAATGGGCAGGCCTTGATGGAGTTAAGAGTTAGTAGTTAACTAATAATTGATTGCTTGTCAACACAATGTTTGGTTAGCTGGGTTTATAAAGAAGAATATAGAAACTAAGAAATATCTTTTAGGAACATAAGACAATTGTGGCCTCATCTGTTCTGAAACCAATTGAAGATGGGGAATGGGAGTTCTACCAAGGGTTCATTTGTCATATTTGCTTTGAAAAGGTGGAAAGGTCAGAACAAGGAAGACTTCATTTACTTTCTCATTTTGGGACCCCTCCCCATGAAAAGGACCACCGACCCATTTCAAGGAACAAACTACACATGCTTAATGGCTTTTGAACTAATTACCATGCTTAATGGCTTTTGAACTAATTACCATAGGAAGTGGGGAATGGGATGTTCCAAAGTTATGAATTTGTATTTTTATTCTGGGTATTTAATACTTGTATAGATAAAAGGGATCTGTAATCACCTGTAAATTGTGGTGTGTATTTGGGAGTTATCCCACTATAAACATTCACTTTCTAACTTTAAACTGTCAGAGAGTCTTTGTCCGTTGCAGTTGGATATTGGTACTAGATCAATATCCATATTTTTAATTAATCAAGTCCCCAGATCGACCTTTCCTGTGTCCAGTTTAAAAAGTCTGAGCTCTGTAGTGCTCCATGCCCTGCACACATTTCATGTTTGATACTCTGACTAAATCCTTACCCTACAGCAGACTCATTAAAGGAAGTCGGGGAGAGGGGTAAAATAAGCAGGATAAGTCAAAGCCGGAGAAATACAAAATATACGTAAATCTGTCAGAACTCAGTGCATCCCTCTGGGTGCCCAGAGTTGCCAGGACCCTGCCAGGGGGCTCAGAGACCCTGGCACACAGCCCAGAGCACCTGGGGATCTGATTGTGACCCTTGGAGCAAGTTACCAGCTTTGTATGAGGATCTGAAAGTCAAAGAGGTTTGAATAGTATAATAATAAAATTATCACAGGGTGAGAATGTAGATTTTAGGATTTTTGGTGTGGGGGTTATGGGGACAAGATGGAGGAACTTGGGCACGTCCAGCCTTTCTTTTTCTTCTTGTTCTCCATTTTCTGCACTTTGGGATTGGTTTAGAGTAGAAGTGCACTGTCTAACATAGGTGATAGGTATTGGGAATTAAGAGTAAATATGTTATACAGAGTTTGTGGTATAAAAGGACAACACCGCCTTGGGGGCGGTCAGAGTGCCTGTGGCTGCCCTGCTGAGCAGATCTTGGCTGGCAGAAAGAAAATTTGATAGATAAGAATTAATAAACAACTTCAAGACCGAAAACTGAAGAGCTCTGACTCGTTCTTCGTTGTGCAGGCCGAAGCAGAGACATCCTGCACATCTCAGGGCAGCAATTATCAACAGCAACCTGAGATAAATCAGGCTATGAGACACCATAATAAGGAGGTGGAAAGAAAAGGAAATAAGTCCTATTGTTGCTTCAGTAGAAAAGCCAGCCCCTGGGGTGCTGAGGTGGCCAATCCACCTTTTTCAAGGCTGTGGGAGGAATTTAAACTCCCTGTAAGCACAGTGTTCCATGCCAAGGCACTGTGGACACCCTCACCTCCATGGCTCAGTGAATCCCTGGCTCTGGCCAGCCCAGGGGTGACCGTGGTTCATCCCAGGCAGAAGGACAAGGTGCTGCTGGGCTGTCTGGTTCCAGCCTGCCTCTCTCCAGGGCTCCAGGGAGCTCCACTGTCACTCACTGCCTGCCCATGAGTGCTTGGCAGGCCAGGCCGGATGCCTCCACCATCTGTGTGAAATCCTTCCAGCCATTTAGATTGAACAGTAAAATGTAGGGCTCCTAATGACCTGACATAATCCATATGGAGTAGCTGCCACAGATAGTGACTATCTTGACACTGATTAATCACTTCTCCTAGTAGTGTATTTGTCCCTGGTTACTCGACACAGTTCTTCCCTAATAGCTTTGGAATAGTTCTGGGGTGTTCATCTGATCTTGGCTTTGGGGAATAGCCCATCTGATGGCACACATTGCCTTCTCCAGTGGAGGCTTGGCTGATTTTCATCAAACCAACCTGGGCTCTGGGTTTTGGGTTGTTTTTCTGCCCCCTGTGTGCACCAGTCTCAGTCCTTCTTGTAGGAGCGAAGGGGGGGGTCAGCACGGTCAGGATGGATGGAGAGCAGAGATCTCTGCAGCCAGGGCTGGAACTTGGGGTTTATTGCAAAGGGCCTGGGTGCAGGGCCCTGCTGGGAGCTGCCAAACACAGCTCAGAGCAGGACTGAGAGAAGAGAGGGGGAGAGTGTAAGAGTAAAAGGCAAGAGCTAAGAGCAGAGAGCATGGAAAAGTAAGTAAGCAAGTAGAAAGGAGGAGGTGAAGTGAAGTGCTCGAAGCTCTCGTTACAATACAATAAATCATCTTTTGTGTTGAATATTCTGATTCTCACTAACCAATCTAACACAGCATGCAAATCCTATAGCATTTCCATACAACCTAGAAGAATCATTACATTACCATGCTGTGTTACATTTTAAACCCTACAAACTCCTCTTTGGGCCCCTTCTGCCAAGCTGGCAGGGTCTGCTGGACCCTTGGACTTGCCTGCTTGCAGAGGGTGTTGTTCCATCAAAAGGGGATCACCTTCAGCTGGCCACACCATTGTTTTCCAGTTGTTCAGTAACTGAGGTATCTCAAAGCTTGCTTTCATTTCAATCTCACTTATAGTTTCCATATTCTCAAAATCTTTAGCCAGACAATCATATTTATAAGGCTTTCTTGTTTCATCCTCCCCAACATCTTCTCTGTGCTGGGAAGCACCTCAGCCATGCTGAGCTCTGCTAGGTGCCACCATTGGCAGAGGGCTGTGCTGTGCAGCATGAACAGACTGTGCTTCCACCTCCATGCCCTCCCTGGGCACTTAGAAGCACCACAGACAGCCTGCAGTACAGCTGCTCCTTGCTCTGCAGCTGGAGTCAGTCACTGCTCACACAGAGAGAAGGGGTGCTGGGATTGGCTCTGACACCCCAAATGAGTGTGCAGTTTCTCAGCTTGGGTGTTGTTCAATTCTTCAAAGCTGTGTGATCTTCCAGGTCTTCCAGGCTGATCTTCCACCAAGTTGAGTTGTGGTTTCCCCATCCCTGGAAGTGTCCAAGGCCAGGCTGGATGGAGCTCTGAGCAAAGCAAGGGTTGGAATAAGATGAACTTTAAGGTCCTTTCCAATCCAAACCAGTGTGTGATTCCATTATTAGACTCACTTTGATGCCTTAAGTTTTAACTTTCATATTTTTTAGATTCTGTGCTGCCTCAGTGTGTGACTCTGACTTCATATAAAGTGTTAGCAAGTTCTCCCCACAGCTCAGTCAGACTGAGCAATTCTTTTCCAGCCTGATCACCAAGGACACTGCTGCAGCTTCAGGCTCAAGGAGTATCAACAGCAGTGAATTGAGGAGAGCAGTCTGGAGGATGGGACTGCATCACCTGGAGCTGTAATTGGACAATTAACCCCAATATGGAAATGGACCAAAACTTATAAAAATGTGAAAACTCATGACCAGTTGTCCATTTTGTGTCCATCGTGGGCAGAGCCACACCCAGGCTCTTGTGCTGCCCAAGGTGCATCCTTTGAAGGCCTTTTAATAAATCTCTCCTTTATTCCTTTAACTCTGTTTAGCCTCTGTTCCAGGTCAGCCTCTTTAGGCATCAGCTTCTCATGGAGAAGCATCACAAGTGAGAGTCACAGGCATGCAGGAGTTGTTCTGATGAAATCTCAGCTCCCTCCCCAGCTTTGGTGCAGGCTCTGTGTGCTCCAGCACTGCCTCTGCCCTGTGCCTGCCAGCTCAGGCAGGGGTTGCTGTGCCAGGCAGGGACTCCCCAGCTTCAGGAAGCAATGTGTCTGTGGAATGTGCAGCAAAAAGATCTTAAAGATGGTTTCAATTATTCTTTCTTCCATTTTTCATTGCAATTTATATATATTTTTTTTTCCCAGCAGGATGGCTGGGAAAATTCAACTTGCTGTTAAATTTGTGCCGCATTTCCTTTCCACTCAGACAACCTTTCAGACCTGCACAGGTGACTGGCTTGCTGAGTATAAGGTCTGTCAGGTGAAGCCCAAGGATTGGTAGCTGCCTGCACCCCCTGAGCCTGGGTCCCCCTGCAGAGGGGCCAATTCCAGCCCGATTCACCACAGGTGAGTCTGTGATAGGCAGGAAGGGACGTGTGGCCAGCCCACCTGAGCGCGATGCTGGCTCACCCGCTGCATCCTGAGCTTCCCAAGTGTTGAAAAAAAAAATCACCATTCAAGGAAAAACCACCATTTAAGGAATGTCACCATTTGAGGAAGATGAAGGGGAGACGAACACATCTTAGGGGTTGAGGATCATTGGTCTCCCATTTATTGATCCAGGTTACATACTTTTATAATAGTGTTAATGAGCTCATGCATATTCTGTAAACTAAGCATTCTATTCGTTAAGCTATACATCAACTCTTCTTCATTCTTTCAGCTCACATTCTATTTTCTCATGTCTCCCTGCCTCCTCGTTATCACACCCAGCGATGTCCAAGGACACAGTGTTTTCGCAGGTGCAAAAACTCAGATCAGAAGGCTAAACACAGTATTTTTCCAGCTTCTAATAACTAACATTCCCACACCCAAGGAGCTTTGGACCCTCCTGTGGTGCTCCCCAGGCTCCACAAGCCCTGTGCTGTGAGAGTGCCAGCGCCTCAGGAATGCTCCCCGCTCTGCTCCATCAGTGTCTCCCCTCTGATCCATAGGTCGTGGCCAAATAATTGTTAGAGGTTATTCTTTCACGTAAAATAGAGATGGTTCTTTCTGGCTTTGTTTAATCTTGAAACAATTTGTGTCGCGTTCCTCAGCCTGTGTTTGCAGACAGACCTGGGGAGCTGCTTGAGATGGCTCCTGAAGCAAACAGAGCCTCTCTCCAGGGTAAGAGCTGCTCACCCACATGTGGCACTGGCTAGCTGTGACCTTGGAAGCACCCTAGGGACAGACAGCCCCGTTCTCATGGCTCCCACCACGTTTTTTGTCCAAGAGTTTAGCTAACTTTACTTTTTGGCTGGAGGTCACGAATAATTCTCTTTTAAAATAAGGAAGTATAAGATGTTTTGTCAGTCCAGCTACATTGTGGCTGTCTTTTGCTCTGTAATACCTTGCTTGAGATCACAGAGGCTGCATATGCACTGTCTGCACTGTGTTACTTATATTATAATAATGTTCAGGAGCACAAAGATGACTCAGAGATGTGTTTTTGGAAACACAGATTCTCTGTAACACCTCCTTGCTGAGAGATCTTTAATGATCCCACCAGTAAATTGCCAGAGCAGTGAATCATGTTTGATTTAGACGCTATTCTTGTCACTTTAAGGGATTCCAAATCATTCTTTTGGTGTTTGTGAGCAATCACACAGACATTATGGCTTTATCCACGTTGCTGTGTGCCAGCTCAGCCACACAAACTCAACCAGCACTGACTTCCTAAACTGGTGGCTGGGTTTGATCTGCTAACTTGCATGTTTTCTGCTAGTGCCCTATCCCTTGCAGTGTCTGTAGGACTTGTCCTTGAACAAATGGTGATGTGTGTTGTGAAGCTGTCCCTTGTGACAGCAGCAGTGCCTCCTCTGAACGCCCTTCAAGCTGCGCTTCCCACTTGACCTCTGAGTGCGGCTGTGGGAGGGATTCTGTGATGCTCCCAAACTCTTCAGCGTCTTCAGTAAGTCTCCATTGAAATGGTAATTTCTAGAGCGTACTTCAGGCTCATCTCGGCTTTAGATAAAAATTAAACGTGGATTGCCTCATTCTGCATATTGAATGCTAAGGGATGCACTCATTTGTTCTCTCGGCAGACACACCATGCTCTGCCAATTTCCTTAATCCAGGCACAGAAGCAGTCAGCAATTGTTTCCATTCACTTTTGATTCCATCTATAAAAGGAAATACCTGCAATCACCAGAGGCTTTTCAGAGCAGGGATTTTGTAGAACTTGCCCAATTTCAACAAACTTTTTTGTCTGCTGGCTTAATGGGCACTATCTGGCTGCACATCAGGGTGTCGGTTTTAGCTCCCATTGTGCTGCCATGTGTTTTTTATTGCAGAGATCATCAGTTATTTTAGGATTTCCCCATCTCTCCTAGGCTCTCTACTAACCTGTTAAAAAAGTCTAACCCCCACCTCTGAAATATTTTAAACTTCTCTTTATAAGTGGATTGCTCACTGGGCTGATATCGCATCTTATATTTAATATCAATTTTCACAGACTTTCACGAGTTGTCACACTTTTTTCCATCTTCCTCTAGACCAATATTCCACCCTTGTCTCAATTTTTTGCCACTTCTCTGTCTATGTGGTATTGATAATACCCAGCAACCCTATGGCTGGATCCCCAGTAACATTTCTTAGTTATCTCCAGGAAGACAGGAGGAGATACATGAATGCACGACCATTTATCAGACTAAATGAGGGCAGGGAGCTTTATTAAGAAGGCTCAGAGCTGACTTAAATTAATATTGCCCACTGTGAGGTTTTACAAAGCTTTTTTTCTTTTTTTTCCCTGAAACAATAGCCTGCATTGGGAATTCAGCACTGAGATGTTCTGTAACCAGGCATCAAACAGAGATTCAGACATGACCAGGGCAGCTCTAAGCCCAGCTCAGGGTGTTTGTGCCTCTCCTTTATGCTGCCCCAGCAACTTCTCCCACAGGAAGGGTGGGGAGGGGCAGAATTTCTGTGAGCACAGCTCTGATCACTCTGTGAGTCTCCTTGTGCCTGGTCATATTCCTGCAATAATTGCAATAAAGGTCCAACCAGATGGATAAAACCTGGGCGTTTGTTCACAGGAGCTTGGCCAGAGATAAACCTGTGCTTACCTGGCTTAAGGAAACCTCTGCCACAGCTGAGCTCTTCTCCAGTGCTTGCCCGGGTGAAGCTGGAGCATGGCAGGAGTGCAGAGTCACCCTCTCTAACCAGAGCATTTGAATGATGGGATGTGGAGCATGAAACTGGGCTCAGAATTGCACAAAATATTCTGTTGGTTTGGTGGGTTTTTTTGGTTTCATTTTTTTTTTTTTTTTCAATTTGACCTGAGCTAATCAGAGGCAATCAAGTCAAGTGGCACTGATGAAACCCATATTCCTCTTTAATTTCTAGCCCAAATTATATCTGTCATTACTTTTTTTTTTTTTTCTTGTTGGCTTTTTTTTTTTTTTAAGAATTTCAAGAAGGGTGTGTAGAAACAAGGCACTGACCAAGTTTCACTTCCCTTCTTGCTCTCTGCACCCCTCCGAGATACGCAGTGAGAAGCAGGAGTGGTGAAACACAACTCCTGGCACTGCAGGAGGTTTCTGTCTCCAGGTTTCTCTCTCCATGCTCCTTTCTCCTGCACTCCTGAAGATGCCCAGGAGAGGAGCCCTTCCTGTGGGGACACTCCTGGTGCTGCTGCAGCTGGCATTTGTCCCATCCCCACTGGCAGGCTGCCTCCTGGATCCCTGTTTGGAGGTATGTGAGCTCTGAGTGAGCACAAAATCCTTCTGTTTCTCTCCCTTTGCTCGGGAGATTTGGGCCTCTAGCCTCTTAGGAAAGCCCAATTTTATTTTATTTTTTTTTCCCCCAAGGTTTTTATCAAGGTGATTGAAGTATTTGAAGCAAATTCTAGTCTCTAAAACATCTGAGAACCAGAACCAGCAGCAAGAACTTTTTCTTCTCGTTGGTTTTCTGTACCTCTGAGGGTGCTGCAGTGCAGTTATTGTAATATATTATATATATTATATTTTATCTATAATATATAATATATAATATATAATATTTATTTATTTATTTATTTATTTATAATATATTATATATATTTCCCTTGGAAGGGATCTAAATTTTGTCTAATTTTTACAAAACACAGATTTTTGCCTGGTTTGTGCAGTAGAGTGATTTCACCAAGTACCTGACACGGACCAACTGCCTTTTGCAAAGTTTTGCTGGCAATTATGTGCTTGCAGAATAACTTTGGTTCAAGCTGCCTGGTTAGGTGCAGAGGAAGAGAGCTGAGAGCTGTTCGGGCATGCAGTGCATCCATGAGTGCTTGTCCTGCTGGTTCATCTGTAACCTCAAGGAATGCTGTCCTGTAGTTTTGTCCCAGCTTTAATCAGCAAGAAATGCAGCTCTTCCTGGGGAGTAGGACTGGTTCTATTAGGAGTGAGAAAAATGTTTAGGGTATGTTATATGTTTCCTAAAACTCAGGGCAGCTCCTTTAGAAATGAACTGCAAGGGGGGTGATTCTGCTCCTGCTTTCCTGACAATGACATTTTCTGGCACTTCATGAAGAGCAGATGTTGACCATGATGGGATCTGCCTCTGTTACAGATCACCCCTAACACAACCTTCAGATGCACTGGGCTGAACATCTCTGGAGTTCCTGATGGAGTCCCAAACACCACCCTGAACTTAGACCTCAGTTTCAGCAATCTAAAATCATTGGGGTCAAATTATTTTGCATCAGTCCCTGAGCTGCAGTTTCTGGATCTTTCAAGGTAATGGGATCTATTATGTCAATTCTGGTTAATTTTTCTTCAGCAGCTGGGTTACAATGGTGCCTTATCTTGGGGTCTATTGATTTTCGTTATTTACTTCTTTTTCCTTGTGATTTTGTCCCTGTGTTTGTCATTTTGTACATCCCCCTGCTGAAGTGATGAGCAGCTTTTAGTCCAGTCACTGAGTGCACACCCTCCACTCAGAGCTGGGTCTGTCAGTCTGATCTTGTAGGCTGGAACGTGAGAAGGAGGAGGAAGATGTTTCACTTGTCTGTGAACAAGAAAAATGTCAGACTTTTCACTGTTACAAAAACTCTGAAGTGGAACATCTTGGGTGAGCTGTTTTTCTAATCACAGTTAAAAAAAATAACATGAAGGTACATTCATTTTCTAAAAGGCTGTTTTAAAATATCAACATATTCTCTTTTGCCTTCTCCTCACATATCTGGGGGAGGAGATGGGGGAGGCCTATTAGCAAATTTGAATTGATGTATAATTTCCATTGACTTCAGACAACAGTTTCTCTGGGTAAATTGTTTCACTGAGAAATGTCACTCAGCCCCATCACAGCTCTAACTCCAAATTGGCTGAGTGGCAGAGCACATGTGCTGTGAGGCACTGCCTGGATTATTAAACTAATTCTGCTGGGATTCACTGCACAATGGATTTGGGTCTCAAACTCTGGATCTTCCCACATCAAACACACCTTAGGGGGCCACGCTCATTTTCCCCTCTTCCTCTTCTCCTCCAGAGCCAGCACAACCTGGGCTCTGCTCCCTCTGAGCCATCACCAGATACCAGCTGCTGACAGGGCTGGTGTGGGAATGTTAGTTATTAGAAGCTAGAAAAATACTGTGTTTAGCCTTCTGATTTGAGTTTTTGCACCTGCGAAAACACTGTGTCCTTGGCCATCGCTGGGTGCGATAACGAGGAGTCAGAGAGACATGGGAAATGGAATGGGGACTGAAAGAATTAAGAAGAGTTGATATATAGCTTAACGAATAGAATGCTTAGTTTACAGAATATGCATGAGCTCATTAACACTATTAAAACAGTATGTAACCTAGATCAATAAATTGGAGACCAATGATCATCAACCCCTAAGATGTGCACGTCTCCTCTTCGCCTTCCTCAAATGGTGACTTTCCTTAAATGGTGGACTTTCCTTAAATGGTGACTTTTTTTTCAACAGCTGGGAGCTCTGCCACAGCTGCCCTGCTCTGGTGCCAGTGGGGCTGCCCAGCTGTGGCTGCACTGGCATTCAGAGGGCTGGGGATGTGCAGGGTGTGAGGGAACGCTGGCTCTGCTTGGTTCTTCCATCAGTGATGGTCACCACCATGCCACTTTGGCCTAAACTGGTGGCTAGGTTTCTTCTTTCCTGCTGCCTGCACGAATTTTTGATCTTCACCAGGTCTCCAGGTCTCTTGCTTTGAATTTAAGATTAGAGAGGGAGGAGAGGAGGAGGTGAGAGGGTGTCTCCTGCTGGGGGAGAGTTCTCTTTGCACATCCAGGGATGCTGGCTCTGCCCAGCACAGCAAAGCCAGGCCAGCCCCCAGTGTGAGGCTGAGCCTGAGGGTGTCACAGCAGCACTCAGAGAACAAGGAAGGGACAGTGTTTCATGCCTTTGTATTTTCTTTTCATGCCCAACAGGTGCCACATCCATACAATAGAAGATAACTCCTTTATGGATCTCCCTAGCCTTTCCACCTTGGTTTTAACTGCCAATTCCCTCCAGCACCTGGGGAAAGCAGCTTTCCATGGCTTAACATCTCTGAAAAAACTGGTTCTGGTGGAAACCAACAGGACCTCCCTGTCTGAGCTGCCTATTGGCCACTTGCATACTCTGCAGGAGCTGAACTTAGGCCACAACAGCATTACTTCATTGAAGCTTCCCAAGTATTTCACCAACATGACCTCCCTCAGGCACCTCAGCTTCTTCTCTAACAGGATCACATCTATCTCCAGAGGAGACCTCGATGCCCTGAGGGAAGGGAACAGGCTCAACCTCACTCTGGTGCTTTCCTTGAACAATATAAAATCCATAGAGGCGGGGGCCTTTGCAGGGATTCACCTTGCTGAGCTGGCTCTCAGGTCTGCTTTTGAGAGCTCCATGATGCAAACTTCTCTGCAAGGCCTGGCTGGTTTGCAGGTCAGCAGATTAATAGTTGGGGTGTTCAATGACCATGGCAGAGAGCAGGACTTTGAGAGGGGGCTCTTGGATGGGCTGTGCCAGGTGCAGATGGAAGAGTTTGTCCTGATCTGCCTCAGGGACTTTGAGGATGACACAGACACCCTCTTTAACTGCATAGGCAGCGTCTCCACTATTCGCTTGGTGGACCTGGGACTTGAGGAGATATCACAGGTTCCTGTGGGGTCTAAAGTGAAGCAGCTGGAATGCAAGAAATGCGGTTTTGATGATGTGCCTGCCCTGAAGCTGTCGCTTTTCAAGGAGCTGAGAGTGCTTCGTATCACCAAGAACAGAAGTCTCCGAAACTTCGAGCAGAAGTTTGAGGGTCTTAGTAACCTGGAGGTCGTAGATTTGAGTGAGAATAGACTGACCTTCAGCAGCTGCTGTTCCCCTCAGTTTCAAAATTGTCCAAATTTGAAACACTTGAACTTAAGCTTCAATTCTTATATCAGATTGACTGGAGAATTCACTAACGTGGCGAATTTGTTATATTTGGACCTTCAGCACACAACCTTATTTGGTCCTGGCTCCTACCCTGTCTTTCTGTCCCTTCAGAGACTGATTTACCTTGATATCTCCCACACCAAAACTGAAGTTAAATCCCAGTGTACGTTTTGTGGCTTGGACTCTTTGCAAGTGCTCAAGATGGCAGGAAACTCCTTTGCAGACAATAAGCTGGCAAACAACTTCAGAAACCTGAGTCGCCTGCACACCTTGGATATTTCAAGCTGCAAATTAGAACACGTGGATCAAAGTACTTTTGATGCCCTCTCTGAGCTAAAAGAGCTAAACATCAGCAACAATAAGCTCCTGACTTTTGATCCTGGAGTCTACCAGCCACTCCAAGCCCTCAGAGTCCTGGATTTCAGCAGAAACCAGCTGACTGTTCTGTTGGACTCAGCCAGGGAAATCCTGCCTGACAGCCTGCTCCTGCTGGACATCTCTCAGAACCTGTTTGATTGCTCCTGTGTGTACCTGGACTTCCTGATATGGGTCAAGGAGAAGCAGGAGCTGCTGCAGAATGAGGAGCTGATGCTGTGCCACACTCCCTCGTACGTGGCCAACGTGAGCCTGCCAAGCTTTGACCTGTCCTCCTGCCACGTCAATGCAGGCAAAGTTGCCTCCTCAGTGGTTGTGTTGCTCTGTGTGGTGGTGCTCCTCTTACTGGTTTACAGGTACTACTTCCAGCTCTACTACTCCGTGGTGCTGCTCAGTGGGTGCAAGCACTACGCAGAAAGAGGCGACACCTATGACGCCTTTGTCATCCACTCCAGCAAAGACCAGGAATGGGTGACAAAGGAGCTGGTGGAACCCCTGGAAGGAGGAAGACCTCCCTTCCGCCTGTGTCTGTACTACAGGGACTTCCTGCCAGGGGTACCCATTGTCACCAATATCATCCAGGAGGGATTTCTCAGCAGCAGGAATGTCATCGCTGTCATCTCCGCTGACTTCCTGGAGAGCAAGTGGTGCAGCTTTGAGTTTGACATTGCCCAGTCCTGGCAGCTGGTGGAGGGCAAGGCTGGGATCATCATGATCGTGCTGGAAGATGTGAACAAGGACCTGCTGAGGCAGAGGCTGGGGCTGTCTCGGTACCTGAGGAGGAACACCTACCTGGAGTGGAAAGACAACGAGATAAGCAAGCACATCTTCTGGAGGCAGCTGACAGGAGTGCTGATGGAAGGCAAAAATTGGAATCGTGAGGAGGCAAAACTCATGTGAAGAGAAAGAAGGGTTCTTCCTGCCCTGTCTGCCACCCTGGCCTGGTGGATGGTGTTTAGAAGCTGGTTCTTCTTGTCACTATAGGACACGAAAGAACACAAGCGCACGCCGCCGTTCTCAAGGTGAAGAAAAGGGAAGTTTATTTTCTGACTCCAGCATTTATAGTTTTCCAAGAGTGACAGTGGATTGGAGAGTGACAGTGCCACCTCTCCAATGACACTGGACAGACCAACCATCCATCAACTCTCTCCTCCTCCATAAAGGAATGCAAAGCAATGAGTTACTTACAGAAAGTGTGTGAGAAAGTTCGCTACAAGAATGTCAACATCAGACGGCTTAGAAAATCTTAAAAACCAGGGCGACACTTCTGTTGCTGTTCAGAGTCAGAGTGAGTGGATGGAGGCCCTGCCACATCACTACAGAAACTCCTGCCTCGCTGTTCACCTCCTCTCAAGGAAATTTTCAAGTTAAGGAGTGACAAGGGCCAGAAGAGCTGCCTGAGGGCTGTGTTTGGCCATGGCTGTCACCCATGGGTGGCCCAGCAGTACCTCAGGTTTGGTGGGTGCAGGAACAGGCCAGCGCTCTGACTGTCATCTGGCTGCTTCTGAAACTGGATTTGGGTCTTGGGATCATTCACCCAGAGGAACTTCAGAGTCTGTTGCTTTGAGAGGACCGCAGAATCTCAAAGGCAGGGTAAAGACACAGGATTTTCCGCTCTAGAAACTTTGTGAAACAGAAACAAGGTTTGGGTTCTGAAAGTCTTGTGCCTGCCTCTGTGGGCACCATGACTTAGGACAAACCCTCCAGGGAGCAATGGGACATCCTACAGCCCAGCTGGCAGCTGCTCAGGGAACCTGAGTACTTTTGTCACCAGGGAGGGAGGGCTCTGTGGTTGGGAAATTTGCCCAACAGGTTTCTTTCAGTTTTCTTTAGACCAAGGCCAAATATTGAAACCATCACCTGAAAATCTTACTTATATCCCGATTATATAGCATTTGAGAGGGTATTTTGGAATTTGCTTGGGGGGACAAGAAATGTGTAACACATCTAAACTGAAATATTTCTTTGTTCTCACTGCTTCTCCTCATCCAGTGTTTGTGGATATGCTCTGGGACTGCCCTAAGCAAGCAAAATTGAGCCTGAATGAAGTGTTTTGATGTTTACAGACAGCCAGTTCTAGATTAAGCTTTTTCACTCTCTGGACCAGCCTTAATTGACTGTTGGGAGGTGCTGCAAGAGCCTCCAGGGTTTGAAATGGGGTTCAGATCTGCCTGTGTGTTTCCCCAGGGGTCATCTGCCAGCTGGAACAGCGCTGGGTGGGGGAGTTTTGCTTTTGTTTCACTGAGAACATACCTGGCATTTTGCAGGGAGAAGAGATAGAGGGGAAAAGTCTGGATTAGCTGAACTAAGTGTAGCCCAGCAGTGTCCTGAATCAAGGGAAAGAAAGTTTGGGAGCCATGGAATCCTCTCACAGAGCACACCGTTGACGTGTGGGACATGGCATGGGGCAGGAGTATTGCTCTCTTTTTGCCAAAGGCTTTGGTTGGGATCCATCGCTGAATTACTCTGGTGTTAATCTTGCAAATCCTTCTATGATCAGGGATGTTCTGCAGAGGTAAAACAGAAGCAACTGAGTGGTGAATCAGATCTGGTATTTATCTGCTCACTTCTCTAAGCACCATTTCCATGGAAGCAGGATCAGGGATCAACATCAGACATTGCTGGGCAGAGAGGGAGAGCCAGTTCCAGGCCTTGAGCTGGCAAAAGTTGAATCACAGCTCCCTCTCTATGTGCTGTGTCAGACAAGACTACCAAAACCCCCCACAGCCCTCCCTAAGCTTCTTTTGTGACCCAGGAGATGAAAATGTAATAAAACTGTGCTTGATGCTGCTTTCCTTTGCCCAGAGAGTTTGTTCTTCATCTGCTAAATCCCATTCCAGCAATTCCCAAATTGAAGTTCTCCTCACCTCTGCTGGGATTGATGGGTTCTGCAGACCTTCCTCCTCCTCCAGGAGGCTGCTGGGGATGGTGGGGGACAGAGAACCTCGAGGTTCACTGGACTGAGGCCAAAGCAGAGCACAGTGGACAAGGCAAAGATTAGCCTGAATTTCAGCAGCTCCAAGTTAAACTGGGAAACAAAAGAGGAAAAAATTAAACAGAGTGGGAGCTCCTGCTCCTGAATTGAGCAGCGCTGAAGGTGCATTTCTCCTTCACTCTTTCTCTCTGTGGCTCCTCTGCAAACAATTCAGTGGATGTGTATTTCTGGCACAAAGCACAGAGTCCTATGATTCTTGATTGTAATTATAACAATGAGTCTCAGAAAGCCTGTGAGTGGTTCTGGGCATTTATAAAAGGGATTTAGGACAGTATTGTTTAAAAATTCAGTGTTTTTTTGAATATCAAAGCAATTTTAGGAGAGCTGGAGTGATGCTGAGACGAGGCTCCCACCAGTACAATTTTAAAAGAAACTGGTCACCTGTTTCTGTTCCTATTCAGAGTCTCCACAGCAGACATGAATACCTGAGTTGCCCCTGGCTTCCTTATTGTCCAAGAAAAAGCCACAAAACCCATCATAGCTTCAGCTGCCCCTCTGTGGTCCCTTCCAGCCTGACCCCCTCTGTAATTCTGTGACCTGCCCAGGCAGGGCTGAGGTTTAGGAGTCCAAGATGGACAAGGCTGTGTGAAGGATTGTATTTGCACCATTTACCCAGCAGAGAAACTGTAGATCTTTTTTTGGAAGGCTCCAAACAGCTTTCCCCAATACTATAAATGGGGGGAATATTGTGATGGCTTTCACAGGGGTCTTAGGATGAGGGAAGAGATGAGGATCTGACTCCATGTTTCAGAAGGCTTGATTTATTATTTTATGATATATATTATATTAAAACTATACTAAAAGAATAGAAGAAAGGATTTCATCAGAAGGCTGGCTAAGAACAGAATAGGAAAGAATGATAACAAAGGTTTGTGGCTCAGACAGAGAGTCTGAGCCAGCTGACTGTGATTGGCCATTAATTAGAAACAACCACATGAGGCCAATCCCAGATGCACCTGTTGCATTCCACAGCAGCAGGTAACCATTGTTTACATTTTGTTCCTGAGGCCTCTCAGCTTCTCAGGAGGAAAAATCCTAAGGAAAGGATTTTTCATAAAAGATGTCTGCGACAGAATATCGTGATTCCCACAGAAACACATGTACTCATTTGCCTTCATTGTAGGAAGCAAATATCCAAAGGAAAACTCATCATTCTCATGTTTCCAAAGCTGCTGGCATGCACCGTTTGGAGCTGCCCACTCTGCTGCAAGTGGCTTTGATAGGATTTACTCACTGGCTGAAAAAAATCAGCAGCCAAGCAAACACCCCTGCAGCTCTGCATTCATCTCTCATGTCAATATCTGAAGATATTCCAGTTATTTAAGCATGTCTTTTGCCCAGTCATAAAAACAGATGGAGACAAAGCTCCAAAGGGCTGTTGCATCCAAGCTACTCCATTTGCAGTGGGGGCATGCCCTGATTTCACTCTGAGCTTCGTTTAACCCATGCAAAATGGCAGGAGAGCTGCAGCTCTGGACCTCCTTGCCTTGTGGAAGGTGCTCTGAGCAGAGCATGCCCTCATTATTGTGATTGCCTTGGTGTTTTGTTGGAACCCAAAATTCTCACAATTTTGGGCCTGTTAGCCAAAGCTTAGAATTAAACCCAGGATTTGACCTGAGACCTTTGGAAAAGGCTTCCAAATTTAGGTGCTAGAAGTGAGAATGTGTATTTTTAGTTTAAAGCAGAGACACGTTGAACTAAGTAAAGGAAAGTTTAGAGTTTTAGAGTTTAAAATATAGAAAAAATAAGAGTGGTTACAGAGATAAGGAGTTTAGAATGCAGTGCTGGAGGTTTGTGTGTCATAACATGATTGGCTAAGAAAGCTCTGTAGCATGAGTCCCTAAGACAAAATATTTAAGCATTGATTGGGTCAAAACCAGAAATTTCTTTGTTGGCAGTGTTTTGTTGGTCAATAAATCCTTAAAGAGGTCCTTTTACTCCGGGTCTTGTGACCTTCTGAGCCATGGGGTAAAGATGTGAGCCGAACTCACCCTCCCTGCCTATGCAGAAGATAAGAAAAACAAATCGTATCATCGAAACCAATTCAGAGGTCCCATCTCTAACTCATTCAAAACTCCTTCAAAAATCCCCACAGTGCTCCCCACGCTGCAGCAGCTGGAAAAGCTGGGAAGCAGAGCCATGTGCAGCCCTTCCCACCTGGATCTGGCTGCCTGAATGCATCCCTACACTGCAGGAATGCTCCCCTGCTCCCCTGAGCAGGAACACACATTTCCAGTGTCCCTAAAAAAACCCAGCAGAACGAGGAAAAGCAGCTGCTTTCCCTGGGCCCACTGGTACTTGACAGGAACAGGTTGAAACTTCTCAGGGAGAGCGTTTGTCCTCTGGGAAATGCTATTTTGTGTGTGGTTTCTGCAATTTAGTATTGCTATTTTGTGTGTGGTTCCTGCAATTTAATGAGGTAGCATGGTGAATCTATGGAATGGGAATTGTCACAGCAGAGTTTCCGGTTTGCTGTTGCATGTAATTTTGGAACAGATATTTTTTTATGGAAGCGGTGATTTTAAAAAATGGTTTGGAGGGGCTGAAAAAGGGTTTTCTAATAAAAGTTGAATTGCTCCACAATGTCATTTAAAAAAATGTCTGCTTAGGCTTATGCTGTTGTTTTTCAGAGTACCTTTTCATTTTAAATTTTGTTTCTATTTACACAATCGGACTAGGCTCCCAAAGCAACACCAAAATGTAAAAATGGTTTCTACACACCCAAAATAAAAACCCTGGACTTCATTTTTAAGGAATTTTTTAAATTTTCTGTTTGTTTTTTGTTTTTTTTTTTTTATTTGTTTGTTTGGGGTGGTTTTATTTTGTTTATTTGGTTTTATGGTGGTCTTTTGAGTTTTTTTTGTTTTGTTTTGTTTTGTTTTTTTGTAACATGTTGGAAACTATGTTTGGCAAAATGGAAATTCCTCTTCTATGACAGCACTTTACTGTGGCCCTCTCAGAGTCAAACCTTCACCTGCCTGTGCTCCACATGCAGTTCAGGCAGCAAAAACCACTGAGGAGCCTCTGGAATGAATTTCACTAAGTGCCTTTTGCAAAACACCTTGAGTAGGTGCAGTGGATCGATAGGAGCTGCCTGAGAGCAGCTGAACAGGGGAGGAAGGAAGCAATTCCTTAATAAGTTGTTCCTTGCCATGCCCAGCTGAGGCTGGGAATGGGGACAAATGACAGCAGAGCACGAATTGCAGAGAGGAGCCCATCCGCCAGGAGCCCTCACCTTCCTCTGCCCCAAGGTCACCCAGAGGGCACAGTCAATAATTCACCATCCTGGACTTCCCTGTTCTGCTCTGAACACGCAGAGAAACATCACACAGCTGAGGGCAGCTCTGCTGAAACACCTGAATGTCACCAGGATATTTTCTGAAAAATCCCTTTGCCAGGATTTCTTCTCCTGGGAAGCTGGGAGGCTTCAGCTTCTCTGTTTTGCTGCTTCGGAATGGGATTTGGAGATTGTTTATCCAGCATGTGAATTGTTTTTAATTAATGGCCAATCCCAGTCCAGCTGTGTTGGACTCTCTGGTCAGTTACAGGTTTTTATTATTCATTCTTGTTAAGCCTTCTGATGTCTCCTTTCTCTTCCTTTAGTATAGTTTTAGTGTAGCATTCATATAATATAATATAATATAATATAATATAATATAATATAATATAATATAATATAATATAATATAATATAATATAATATAATATAATATAATATAATATAATATAATTAATATAATATAATATAATATAATATAATATAATATAATACAATATAATGTAATACAATATAATGTAATACAATATAATGTAATACAATATAATGTAATATAATATAATGTAATATAATATAATATAATATAATATAATATAATATAATCACATCATACCATATCATAAAATAATAAATCAGCCTTCTGAGAACATGGAGTCAAATTCTCATCTCTCACTCTGTCCTGAGGACCCTCACAAACACCACACCTGAAAAGCAAGAAAAAAGAGGAAAATGAAGAGGGAAGGTGTAAGTGCAGGGTCTCAGGGTGGGAAAGAGGCCACAGTTTAGCTGGGTAGGTCCCAGATGCTGGAAGTGGCTTGGTCTCAGGGTTTCCAGCAGTAACCAATGCACCTACATGTTGTGGTGAGCCTCTAAGTGCTACTTTTTTTCATATTGATAATCAGAGGGATGGAAATGAGCATTGCATGGGTACCAGCCATGTTTTGAAGGGGACAGGATGGAGCCCTTGGGGTCCAGCAGGGACAGGTGACTGGCATGAAAGAACCTCAGCATCTCTAGAGGGCACAAGAAGCCCAGCTCTGATCTGCCTTGGTGCCTGCCAGGGATCTTTGGTCATTCACCTTCTGTGTGACCAAACTCTTGACCAAATCTACAAATCAAACAGCAGTGAGAGGATATTCAAACCCACACTTCCAAAATCCTTCCAGATTTGTTCAAAATACATTTATTATTGCTGATGGGGAGAGGTAAAGGGTCATTATTATTGCTGATGCTCAGCTGAGGTAAAGGGTCACCCCATGGGAGTGGGGCCCAGGGCCCTGCAGCCAGAGGATTTCCAAGGATAAACCTGCAGCTTCCCCTGCCTGCAGCTCCTCAACCCCTTATCACAGCATCTTGAGTGCCACTGTGCAAATAACAATAGGGTATTGTTAGGCAAAAAGAGATTTAATTGCAGCCTACACTCCCTGAGAGAGTAAGATCGGCTTTTCTCCAGATCTAATCTTCATTCTTCATCTTTTCTTCTCTCCCTCTCATCCCTTCCCTCTCCTGGAAGTTTCTCTTTTCTGTCTTTCCCTGCCAGCAGCAAGTGACCAACGTAAAATGCAAGAAGGAGGGAGGGGTGTCCTTGTCACTTCTTTTTCTACATTTTTGAATAGCCTTTAAATCCTTTGGAGTGCTGTGTCCCACAAGAAAGGATTAGCAGTAATTCCCCTGCCATCTCTTGCTTCCAACGCTCTGACAATTCATTCTCCTGAGATCCCCTAAACTCACCGCTGAATTCATTAACCAGAGGACACCGAGCAGGCTTGGGGGGAGTGACATCCCGTGTGCCCCCTCCCTACACCTGCTGCTCCAGCTGAGCACACCCACGGGCTCCTGGATCAGCACTTCTGCTCCTTAATGACCCAAAACAACCCCAAACTTGACCAGTGTGGGATGCTCTGGGTGCTTCAGCTCCCCCCTGGAATTCCCTCTGGCTCCTGGATCAGCACTTCTACTCCTTAGCCACCCAAAACAACCCCAAACATGCCTGATGTGGGATAATCTGAGTACTTCAGCTGCCCCCTGGAATTCCCTCTGGCTCGTGGATCAGTGCTTCTTCTCCTTAATCACCCAAAACAAACCTAAATTTGCTTGGTGTGGGATGCTCTGGGTGCTTCAGCTCCCCCCTGGAATTCCCTCTGGCTCGTGGATCAGCACTTCTGCTCCTTAATGACCCAAAACAACCCCAAACTTGACCAATGTGAGATGCTCTGGGTGGTTCAACTCCCCCCTGGAATTCCCTCTGGCTCGTGGATCAGCACTTTTGCTCCTTATCCACCCAAAACAACCCCAAACTTGACCAATGTGGGATGCTCTGGGTGCTTCAGCTGCCCCCTGGAATTCCCTCTCCATGCCTCCCCATGGATTTGGGGGAGCCTGTGCCCCTCCCTGCTCCCACTCTGCAATCTCTCTGTTTTCTTTTCCCAGTTTGCTGGGAAGGGTTCTCTGCCACCCCTGCCTGGCTCTGGATGCTGCCAGGCCCCTGGGATGATGAATGCTGCCTCTTATCTCTGCCCTGCTTTGCTTTCCTGATGGTGCAATGGGGTTCACAACCTGCACGCTGTGATTTACAGGAGTGCAGCACTAACGGACAGGCACAGTCTAGATCAGAGCCTGTGAAAATGCACTTTCTGTTCCTCAACTCCATTTTCACTTGGCCTGGGATTTGGAAATCCTCCTCTGCAGCTCTTCCCCCGGCCAGCAGACATCTGTCTGAAGCCAGAGCCCTCCATCCCCTTTCCTGTCACTGGTTCTATTTGTGGTCACTTAAGTTTTGCTTTTTTTTTTTAGGGGAAATAAGTGCACTGAGAGTAGCACAAAGAAAAAGAGCAGTATTTGGTCCCCAAGTCCCTCTTTGCAGTTCTGTTTAGCAGAAAAGCCTTCCCTGCCCAGATATATCTTCCTGCCATCTCTTCTCTCGTACTGTAAATATTAAAATAAGCTGTTAATAAGAAAACCCACAGGCTTCCCCCTCTCAGCTCCTCCTGAGATCATGGCCCATGTTTTTCTGTCCTGCGTGGAGTCAGCAGCTCTCAGTTCCACATCTCTTGCCCCTCCAGCAGCTGGGTCACCTCTGGCTCTGAGAACAGAACACAGCACGAAGGAGATGTTGATTGCATTCAGACACATCATGGTGTGTGGTATTTTTGGGATTCCCCATGGCAGGAAGGAAATGGTGAATCTGACTGCATGTTCTTAGAAGGCTAATTTATTATTATATTATATTATGTTAAGTTATATGCCATATTATGTCATATTACATCATATTATAGTATGTCATATTATATTACGCCATATTACATCATATTATATTATATTATATTATATTATATTATATTATATTATATTATATTATATTATATTATATTATATTATATTATACTATATTATATTATACTATATTATGCCATACTAAACTATACTCCCCTGGGTGATGGGGAGGTGCTGTGGGCTCTGGAGGTGCCCTCCTGTCACCTGTGGGGCAGTGACAGAGAGAGAAGGATGACAAATTGCTGGGACTGAAGCCTGAGCCGAATGTGTGAAGTTTCTTGCCCTCCTTGATAGCCATTTCTCCTGAAAAAAAAAAAAAAAAAAAAAAGGAATGTTTTATAAAGAGCATCATGAAAGCAAAGTATATCATGATTTCAGAGTGAGCAGACAGCAAGAGAGATAGGAGCATCCCCTTGGATTTGCCTGCCTGAGGTTATTTACCTCAGGAAGCTCCTGAATAAAAGATACAAAAAATACAGCAGAAAGTAGTATTATTTGCTCATTTCAAAGCATGATGGGAGGCAGAAAAACATTATAAGGGGTATCTTTGAGTCTTGCCAGCCTGGATTTGTCAGGGCAGCGTTTTCATGGAGCGCTCTCCGGGTGACCCAGTTTCTGAGACACAGACACACACACGTCCACACACACAGAGCCCAGCCACGATCCACAGCTTTAATAGCTCTGTGACATACAAAGGAGATTTTGATGCAAAGTGGAGCTGACAGAGAAGTGGAAGAAGTATCTGCTTTTTTTTTTTTTTTTTTTTTTTTTTTCTCCATCCAGTGCCAAGCCAAGATTACAGTCAAGGTGGTTTCAACCTTCAGCAAGGGCTGATGTTACCCTGGGTTCTGCTTTTAATGACATTTAGCAAAAAGCAGCAGCTCGGCGAGGGGGAACAAGGGTTTTCTTTTCAGGGGGAATTTACTTGGGCTGTCAGGATTAAAGGCATGAAGGGAATGCATGTGGGGCTGCAAAGGGGGCTTAATGGCTTTGCTGCTGGTTGAGGACAGCACAGCTCTGAGACAGGGGGTGCCAGGCCTGTCAGGCAGCTGGTGAAAGATCTGGGGACGTGGAAGGGTGCAGTGAAGAGATGTCATGGCAGTGTTGTCACGCTGGGGTGACTGTCACCTGTGCCTTTCTGGCTGTGGTGACATGAGGGTGTCGTTATGTAGCAATGATCTCTGTTTCAGAAAATATCCCCCCATGTTGGAACCCAGGAAATCCTTCTGGCCGCCCTGGAGGGCTCCAGCCCCTGCCCAGGGGGCTCAGAGACCTTGGCACAGAGCCCAAGACCCCTGTGCCTTTGATTTAGCCCGTGGAAAAAACAATTACTAACCTTATATGAAGGATTACAACACAAAAGTTTAACTAGAATGACAGTGAATTCATCACAGGGTGAAAAATAGATTTTTGGGGTTTTTAGAATGGGGGTTCAGGGTCCCAAGATGGAGCAATTTGGGTGTGCCTTGTCCTTTTCCCTCCTTCTTCTTGGCCTCCATCTTCTGGGTGATGTTGGCATTTTAGATTAGATTGGTTTAGAGTAGAAGCTCACTGTCTAACATAGGTGATAGGTATTGGGAAGTAATTGTAAATATTGTACAGGTAGTTCTCAGTATAAAAAGATAACACAGCCCTGAGGGTGGCCATTGTGCCTCTGTCTGACCTGCTGAATGGACCTCAGCAGTCTCTTTTCCCAGCCCAGCAGTCGAAGAAGGAGTCAGAGCTCTTCAGTTCTCGTTCTCAAGGTTGTTTATTGTTTCTTATCTATAAAATTCTTTCTCTGTCCAGCCGAGGTCTGTTCAGCAGACCTTTGTTTTTATACTAAAAACTACATGTACATTATTTTCAATAACTCCCCAATACCTATCACCTATGTTAGACAGTGAGCTTCTACTCTAAACCAATCTGTAAGAGCCACCATCACAGCAGAAGATGGAGGCCAAGAAGAAGAAGGAGAAAGACTGGGCACACCCAGATCCTTCCATCTTGCCCCCTGAACTCCCATTCTAAAAACCCCAAAAAATCTATTTTTTCACCCCATGACAAACTAATTATTATTCTACTTAGACTTTCATGGCTTGCAGATCCTCATATAAGGCTGGTAATTTTTTCTGTGGGTCATAATCAAACCCACAGGTGTCTTGAGCTCTGTGCCAGGGTCTCTGAGCCCCCTGGCAGGGGTTTGGGCAGCCCAGGAGAGCCAGAGGGATGTCCTGAATTCTGACACTCAGTGATGAGTGCAGAGCCATGCGGGGAAATGCAGCCTTGAGCTCCAATTTCTCTGCTGGGATGGGAAGTCCTCTCCCCCCCTAGAGCTGGAGGGGACAGCACCCACCCAGGGAGCAGGGTGCTGCTCAGGCACCAGCCCAGGGAGCCTCTGCCCTGTGGGATGAACTCTCTGGGGGCTCAGAGCAGAACCATCAGGCACCAGCCAGGCTGCTCTCCACGCCTGGGTGCGATGGAGCAGTGACAGCTCCGTGTTTTGTGGCTGCTCTTTGCATCTGTTGTACAAACACGGCTCAGGGAAGTGGCAGCAATGTGTGTCCCCCTGACACCCGGAGAATAAAGCGATATTGCTGTGAAAATGAAGCTGCTGCTGCACGGCTCAACTCTGAACCTTCCCTCTGCCAAGCAGCTATGATTAGAATCTCATCTCGCTCTCTGTTGCACGGCACCTGCAGAAGAAAATCCCACCCAGCAGCACAGAACTATTTTTAAAGGCCTTTTTCCAACAGGCTGGGAAATGGGGATGGTGAGAATCCTGCTGGTACCGTGGAATTCTTTCAAACCCCCCCTTGCAGAAGGGCATGGAGCTAGACTTGGGGAATGTGAGTCAGAGAAAGGAAGAGGCAGAATCTTCTTGCCAAGTCTGAAGCTTGTGCCAGCTCCTTGCCTTGGGAGGCAGAATTTCAGCATCTTCTGGGTCTGTTGAGGGGATTTTTAAATTTTTTTTTGCAGGTTTGCTGTACCTGACTCAGCAAGACACCTCCAGCTGTCAGAGAGATTTGCGTGCTTTGAACAGAGGGGCACAGGGATCCATGGCATGGGAAATGTGTCCCAGGGCTGTGGGAAGGGGTTGCCTGCAGCTTCTGGGCACCACAGAGTAAGAGGTGAGGAAGGAAACAGGCAGAGAAGACCAAGAGGCTCAAAGAGTCAAGTCCTTGGGGTGTGGGATGTGATGAGCTGTGAGTTCTGGGCTGTCAGTGCCAAAACAGTTTATTCACCTACATTTTGGAGGTGAATAATGTACCAAGAAGCCTCAGAAATGTCTGGGGATGGAGAGGGAGAGTGAGGTGTGGGCTGGTAGAAGCAAAACCCCAATGTCCTCTTGATATGCTGCTCATGGATGGGGTTTGATGCTGTTCAAACATAATTTGCTCTCCCTCTCTGAACGGAACCAGGGAAGTGTATTACATTTATCTTCATAAAACAAGGGGCTTTGGAAGCAGTGGAACAGAGGAATTCTGGTTTCCCATGGTTGTCTCCCGCGTGGATTCTCTGGCTGAGCTCATATCACACCCTGGGAGAGGGATGGAAAATGGAAGGGCAATGGCAGAAAGTGCTCATTTCAGAATATCCCCCTTCAGAAAGCTTGTTAGGACTCCATTCCTCAGAGATGCCTCTTCTTCCAGCAAATCTGATTGCAGACCAGGTTTGGAAAGCTACTGTGCAGTGCCCATGGGGCAACAACTCCAACCTGGAAAACCTTCTTTCCATGGGGAATTCTGTTAAAAAAACCCCAGAACTGACCTAAAATCCTTACAAATAATTTGCCATTACACCCCACAGAGTTTGACACACACATCTGTGCTTTTGATGCTGGCATTTAGCACCAGGGCTCTGGAGATTGGCATTAACCTGAGCAAAAGTACCACTTAGGATGTACCAAGGACCACACAGGCTGCAGGCGGAGCTTGCAGCATTAAATTGATGTACCCAGCCACAAAACCACTTCCCATTTTGTATAATACAGGCCAACAGGGATTTGAGAAATGTTCCCTTTCTGTATAGAAAGACTATTTTTAAAATTGAACAGTAAGTTAGTCCTCTATTGACTTTCAATTTCCATCCTCTCCCATTTCCATAGCAACTCTGGCCATTTATGCATTTATCTTCATATTTAACTTTCCTCTCTCATGTAATTTCAAGTGGACTCAAGTGCTACAAAAGGGTTAAACCAGTCTTTCAAACACCTGCCTGTTTTGAAGCAATTACTTGAAAATACATATATGTATGTATATTTATATATACACTAGGCTAAATTGACAAGTTTGTGGTTTAATGAAAAGTGTCGCTGGAATATTTGCCCTGAAAAACCCTTCAGGGCAGTAACAAGAAGGAGTCACAGCCTCTCTCCTCTCCCCTTTCCTATGACTGTGTTCAGAATTCTCCTCTGGAAATTAAACTTGCAGCTCTGAGAGCTGTGGGATTGGCTGGGGATTGGTCAAGCTCAGGATTTGGCAGTTTGGGCTGGTTTTCATCTTCTTTTGTTGGTGCTTTTTTTTTTAATTTTTTTTTCTTTTTTCTTTTCCTTTTTTGAAGCACTTATATGTGCATTTGGGAACAGTCAGAAGGCAGCAGCCCTTCACAAATTTTGTGCTTTTGGGCTTGGGGCAGAGATGTGAGCTCACCGTGACCATTGGCAGTGCACTGATAGAGTTGTCCCAAGGATCTGGAGGGGTTTTGGTGGGAATTCAGTGACCTTCTCTGGGGCTTGGCTGTCCAGGAGAGCAGCCAGGCAAGTGGCAGCCTTGGGGAGTGTCCCTGCCTGACACCAGAGAGCCCCTCCAAGCAGGCATTGCTGGCTGAGCTCCTCGGAGAGCAGAGTGGGCTTGAAGTCTTGCTACTCTCTGCATGAGGCACTGGGAAGAAAGCTTTGAGGTCAATAATTCTCTTCTAAGTCCACACTTGAAATTCCCTGCCTATATTTTCAGATAGTGTTTTGCAGTGTTTTTTTGGTTTTTTTTGTGTTTTTTTTTTTTTTTTTTTTTTTTTTTTTTTCAGTGTTTTTAGCTGCAAACTCATGCGGGATTTTGATGCTGGGACTCTCTTGACTCTCAATTTCCATCGTTATCCTGCCTCTCCTTTAGTGCCTTCCCAGCCCTCCTCCATCCAGGTGATTATTTTTACAGGGGAAAAATATCCCCCTGTCCCCAAGAAAACATGGATATTAATTGCAGCACAGAAAAAAATGGGACATTGTTTTGGGACAGCTCTGTCACCGTGGCTCTGTTCCCTCGGAACCTGCACAAGCACCTGCCCAATTGACCAAGGTGCTGAAGCGCCAAAGGCATTTTAAAATTTTTATTTTAATGGGCCTGAGAGTCTAAATCTCATTGACTTTCAAATGGGCTGTGCAGATCAATGCACAATGCCCTGACAAGGCAGGATGGCTTCCTACAGAACGTCCTCCTGCACCAGCCTCATTCTGCTCCAGCAGCCTGGGATTCAGGTCTGATCTTCTCCTCCTGGGGGATTTCTGCTGAGTCCCACAGCCAGAGCTTCCAGTTTTGTGCAAGGATAGGAGTAAGCAACTGGTGGAACTGTTGAAGTTATTTAAGTGCCTAATTCCCGTTGAAACCTGCTTAGATGCACTTGAAAATCCTATTAGAGCACCTGCCTGCACCTTTAAGCACCTGAACACCTTTGAAAATGCATTCTTTGATCATTTAGGGATTGAAGGGGTGAGCTTCCACAGGATTTGTGCTCCTAACTCACTTGCTGCTCCCAAAAGAAATCTCTGGTTTTGTCTGTGTTGTGCTGATGTCCCATGTCACCTTCCCCTTTCATTGCATCACTTGTGTTGTTCCTTGGGGAAGGACTCTAAATAATTTCTCCCCCTGCCTTACTGTTGACACCTTCCTGAGTATTTGCAGGGCATTATTAAATCACCTCTTTACTCATCCTTTATCTGAGCTGTACATAATTAGTTCCTTTAATCTTTCTTCATAGGTCAATCCCTCTAAACCCTTAATCATCTTTATCTCCTTTTGCTGGAGCCCCTCCAATTTGCTGACAATTTTTTTTCTTCTTCATTTTATTTTGCATCAAGGAACAACAAAACCTCCAAGTTCCAAGGGCTCTCTGGGCTCATTGATGGCAGTGTGGGGCTCTGCCTTTCCCTGTGCCCCTTTTTGCTTCTGGCCCAACCTAGGGAACAAAATTGGTGTTGGGAGGGAGAAAACCATCCCTGCCCCATCCCTGCAAGTGTCCAAGGTGAGGGTGGACAGGGCTTGGAGCAACCTGGGATAGTGGAAGGTGTCCCTGCCATGGCAGGGCTGGGATGAGAATAGCGCAGAGAACTGCAAAAATCCTCTTTCTGTGCTTCACATTTTTAAAAAGTCTCTTATTTAGATTATATTTGCCCTCAATTCTTCACTCCAAGGGTCTGAGAACCCTTCTCAACTGCTACCACAATCATCTTCACAAATTCCTTGGCTGGCACCAGCAGGATGGGGAAACTGAAGCACCATGGAAGGGATGGAAGGCAGAGGCCTGATCCCCAGCCTGGCAGCAGCTGTAGCCCTGATCTGTCTGAAACATCCCAAAAAGAGCAGAATTCCTGGGGGAGCAGAAGGCATCTGTGACCACTTGGAGTCTCTTTAGGCAGTGCTTTTCTTGGTTGTCTTCTCCAAACAAACACTTGCACAGCTTCTTCCTCCCAGCAGGGACACAGGGACACCCCCAGGCACACACCTGGCTGAGAAGCAAAGGCCTCCTTCATCTCCTTTCCTTTTATTCATCATTAGTGACCTCAGGGAGATTGAACTGATGCAAAACCAACCAAAGCCAGGAGAAGGTGGTAGAAATACTCAGCTCAGACCTGTTTGGTGGCACTCCTAAAACATTGGAGCCTGTTCCACTGAACTGGGAGTTGACAGTGACCGTGAGCAGCCCCAGGGGACAGTCCCAAAGTTCTTGTGTCCCTTGGTGCCAGGGAGAGAGTCACAGCTGTGATGATAAAACCTGCACCTGGAGGGATCTCTCATTCTACAATGACTTTATTTCCCCTTTCCCACCCAGCAAAACCTTGCAAAGGGGGTGTGATGGCCACCCTGAGCCCTGAGGATGGCTGGGAGCCAGACCTGGGCTGGCACATCACAAACAGGGTGAGGTGTAGCTGGCTGGGTGGGAAGAAGCTGGGCTTGTGCTGTGCTCTGCACCAATGGCTCCCAGATGTGCTCCAGGTGTGGTGGGAAGGATCAGGCTGTGGAAGTGGACAGGTGGGGTTAACAGAGACTGTCCCTGTGCTGAGAGGTGTGCACTCTTGAAGAACAAGGCTGGAAAGCTGCATGTTTATGCAAGTGCTCCAGGAGATGGTGGGGGAGCTGCTGACAGGGAACCTTCTGCTTGTCAGGCATGTGAAAAACTCAATCAATGCAGCAAGAGTCACCCTGGAGCTCAGCCTGGGGGCAATGTGACCCTAGAGAGGAGATGAGAAGCAGTTGTGGTGTTGCCATCCCTTTCTTGCGTCCCTCCCAAAGCCCAAGAGGACAGTCCAAAGCCCTGAGGGAGCCTGTGGGAAACCAGAACATCCCTCTGGCTGTCCAGGATGGCCAGGATCCCTGCCAGGGGGCTCAGAGACCCTGGCACAGAGCCCAAAATGCCCCTGTGGGTTTGATTATGACCCCTGGAGCAAGTTGCCAACCTTGGATGAAGATCAGCAAGCCACAACAGTTTAGGTAGAATATTAGTGAATTTATCACAGGGTGGAAAAGTAGATTTTGGGGTTTTGGTATGGGGGTTCAGGAGGCAAGATGGAGGGATCTGGGCATGTCCAGCCTTTCTCCTTCTTCTTCTTGGCCTCCATCTTCTGCTGTGATGGTGGCACTTTTGGATTGGTTTAGAGTAGAAGCTCACTGTCTAACATAGGTGATGGGTATTGGAAAGTAATTGTAAATATTGTACAGGTAGTTTTTAGTATAAAGACATAACACTGCCCTGGGGGCAGGCAGAGTGCCTGGAACTGTCCTGCTGGATGGACCTCGGCAGGGCAGGAGAAAGAATTTTATAAATAAGAAACAATAAACAACCTTGAGAGTGAGAAATGAAGATCTCTGACTCCTTCTTCAAGCACCAGGCTGGGAAGAGAGACTTTTAACATTCTTGGGGTCACAGAGACCCAGAAAGGCCCTGAGAAGAGCCCACTCCTCCCTCCACTCTTCCCTCCACTCTTCCCTCCACTCTTCCTGGCTCCCTGGCACCAGGAGACAGCCCAGGGATGTTCCCAGTGCCCTGCAGCTCTGGGAATTCCTAAAGCTGAACAAGGCTGGTAAAAAGCAGACCTCCAGGCCATTGCCAGTCTAGGAGCCACCTTGTTCCTCTCTCTGTTCCTGGAGCAAGGGGAGGTGAGCACTGCCTGTGTCACACCCTTGCAATGACTTTTATGGAGCCCCATCCATCCACCTCCTGCTGCTTGGAATTGCCAGAGCCATTTCCAGCCCTCCCTGAGCTCTGATGTTTCCAGATGGGAGATGAGGCTCCCTGGGAGTGCAGCTGTAAATATGTGCAGAAGTGCCACCCAGGCACTGCAGGAGCAGAGCTGCCACCAGCTCTGCAGTCACAGGAGGGGCTGGGGCTCCCTGAGGGGTCCAGAATCAGCAGAGCTTTGCAGCAGCTCCATTAGCAAAGGCTGCACTCCATGGAATCACAGAGTGCTTGGGGTTGGAAGGGGCTTTAAATATCTCATTCCACCCCCTGCCATGGCAGGGACACCTTCCATTGTCCCAGGATGCTCCAAGCCCTGTCCAGCCTGGCCTTGGGCACTGCCAGGGATCCAGGGGCAGCCACAGCTGCTCTGGGCACCTGTGCCAGGGCATCCCCACTCTCACAAGAACAATTTCTTCCTAATATCCAATCTAAACCTCCTCTCTGTTAGTTTGAAGCCATTGCCCCTTTGAGCTGAGAAAAGCAATAAAGCCAAAGCAATCAGGGCATGGCTGGAGTGGGATGGAGCCACCCTGTCTCTGCCACTGCTCCCTCAGGTGTCCCTGGTCACCTCACTGGATTGGTTTGGAGCTGCATGTCTTCCCTTCCCTTCCCTTCCCTTCCCTTCCCTTCCCTTCCCTTCCCTTCCCTTCCCTTCCCTTCCCTTCCCTTCCCTTCCCTTCCCTTCCCTTCCCTTCCCTTCCCTTCCCTTCCCTTCCCTTCCCTTCCCTTCCCTTCCCTTCCCTTCCCTTCCCTTCCCTTCCCTTCCCTTCCCTTCCCTTCCCTTCCCATTCTTTTCTTTTCCTGTACTTGCCATTAATTTATTTCCTCTTCTTTAGGTCCCAAACATATTTCCATCCCTCCTGGAGCTGCATTTCATTACACATCAAATGGATGGAATGATAGAATGATTGACAAAAATTTAAAACTAATTTTAAAAAGTATAAAAGGAAAAGCCGAACTGGCTGCATCCTGAAGGACGGAGGGATGGATCAGCTTTTCCTGTGTGCCCTGATTCACCTACCCAGAAAAACCAGACCCAAATGGGGCCTCCTCACAGGCCAAACGCCTCGAAACAGCCTTTTTCTAAATCAGCACAGAGCTCCTGGTCCTGTCCCCACTGTCAGTGACAATATCAGCAGCAGCTGCTGCGGCTTTAGAAAAGCAAAAGTCACCAGCGAGCCGCTGAAATCCCTGATCCCTCCAGCAGCAGGGATGACCCTGGGACCTGCTCCCTCCCTGGAGCAGCTCCCCGGTAAATGCTTCCAACAGAGAGAGCAGCAAGGACCGGGGGAGATGCGATCAGCGAGGCTTTGTCCCCTCCTTCTGGGGCTGATGCGCAAAGAGCGGCTGAGCTTGTTGGCGTTCAGAGACACAGAACCACGAGAAATGATTATGTGGGTGCTTTTATTGAAGAGCTCTGGGTGCCAGGGGTATGAACCCAAATCTGACTCCGACCATACAGCCGAGATGAACATGTTTTTATATTCTATAGTTATATAACTTTCATGTTAATTGTTAAACTTATATTGTTCTATTGTATACATAGATTTCAGCTAAGTATAGCCCCCTTTGAATTTTTAACATACTTTCTCACTATTCTTCCTATGGTTATATAATAATTATATTTAATTACTAAACAATCATCACATCTAACAATTATTTATCATGTTGCTTACGCAGGTGCGGTGATCTGGGAAAAGCACAAAGCCTACCATTTCAGAGTCTGTTTTAATATTTTCCCAGGCCCCACTATCAAGCTGAGCTGGCTGAGCTCTTTCCCCAGCGCCTCCCGCATCCCCGAGGGAGCGGTGCCACATTGCCACCCGCCCCTCTGCACCAACCCATCCCAGCCGGGCTCTGAAACACACCCGGCCCTTTCCAAAGGCGACTTTGAAAGCTCAGACTCCCTCAGCTCTGTGGGGCTGAAGTGAGACGATTTCACGCCTTGGAGGAAATGATTTATAATATATTTACAACAGAAAAATAAAAGATAAAGACTATTCTCTTGTCTATTTTTTTTTCCCCTCTTCTCCTTTTTTCTTTTCCCCTTTTCTTTATTTACCAAAAGTACCTCCAGGGCTGATGGCATTTTCTTTGGCCGCTGGGAGCAGAGGAAGATAGAAGTCTGAAATATGAAAGCTTTTCTCTTGGTTTTTAACAACTTTGGATCACTCTAGTTAACTCTCAGTCTCAGTTCAAAGCAGAGCTAGAAACTAAAAGGCTGGTTCTGTTTTTCTCTGAGAAAAAATACATTACTATAAATGATTGCTTATCCCAGAAAGAAAAACAGAGGCTTAAAATTCCTCATCCTGGCGTGAAAAAAGTCAAAGTCGCTGAGATTTTGTGAGCTGTGACAAAAAATAAAAATAAAAATAAATAGTCTGCAATACTTCATTTTGATGACATCAAAGTGTTTCATGCATGACCTGTTTTTCATTTTTAAAATATATTTTTATTGTAATCAGCTTAAGTCTCAAAAGAAAATGACTGAATAAAAAGTGGAAATAAGTTGTCTTATTTTTTTTTTTCCCCAGCAGAAGAAATTCATCAAACTGGGTCTCTTTCTTCTGAGAGTTTCAACAGAGATGTATCTCCCTTTTCCAAACTGTGAGATATCTTAACACGATATTCCTGCCTGGCTCTTGCTGTTGCAGAAATAGTGAGTCTCTTGGAATACTGATGCCTGATAATGGCAGTGCAGATGACAGAAATTTTGGGACAAGTAGGGTTCAAAATGTAAAATAGATGTCTTAAGGAGCCAGGAGTGACAAGGATTTCAGCCTTTCCCAAATTCTGAGGTTCTGGAGGTCTGAACCAATCCTAAAACTAAGGGATGGGTGTGTTAATGCTGTTGGTCAAGCTCTGGGATTCTGAGATTGTCTCTTCAGGTGCAAGCAGGAAATTTCTCATGAATGGCCCTTGATGTGTTATTTTGGTGTTCCCTCTCAGGATATTAAAGTCCAAACCTTGAAAATTTGGGAAATTAACAAATTCCTTTTAGCTTCTGAAAAAATCTGTGATTTCTCTTTGGGCTGGCTGGATTTTGGCTTTGCCTCCACAATTGTTTGGCTCAGGCAGCAGCTCCTGAGGAGAAGCGCCAGTATGGGAAAGTCCTGGTGCTTCTGTGAGGAACCATCCTGCCCCTGTGCCTCACCCACCTCCCCGGAGCAGGGGGTAATGGGGATGGAAAAGCAAAATATTAATTTATTGTTAAGAGGATCATAGGATTTTTTTTTACCTCCCAGCTGATTGTATCATCACTTTATTTAAAAAATAAAAAGCACGGCTTGGCTAGGAGCCACTCCAAGGCTCAGAGATGACTTGATGCCCTAATCTTTGCTCTTCTGACCAGAATTTGTTCCACAATCACGAGCTGCTCATTTAATCCCCCTTGGATATAAGTTCTCCAGGAGTGGAAGAAGTGTTCAAATATCCCAGAGTTAACCTGTCCATCCAAATGATGACCAAAGATTTTATCACTCCTGAACCAAGTGGATGCAGAGATTGAACTGATTGTAGGAGCAGACTAATTTCCATATTATCCTCTTCTTCCAAGTTTCAGATGTCTCAGAATTTCTGGTGCATCAGCTTTAGATTTCATGAACTTGAGCTTTGGCAAAGTGGACAAATAGGGTGAGAGACTCTTTCTCCAGAGGGCATTTCATCAGGTGTTTCATCCTAGCCATGACAGATATTCTTTTACCCAGCATCCGCAAGAGGAGGATTTATCCAGAGTTAATACATTCATTTTTAGCTCTGGTTGAATTTGTGGATAATCTAGGTGAAGTGGTTTTTGGGTTTTTTTTTGGTTTTTTTTTTAAGTTGGGATGAAAGAACCCCAAAAGGTTTGACAGGGAATTAACTTTAACTCAAGAGAAAGGCAGTGCTAGGAATAGGATGGAGAATGGTCTCTGGGGAGGTGAGAAAATAGAAAGGAGAGGAAAAAAGCAGATTCTTATGGGGATGAGGCCTTGGCCTCAGCTATGGAAACAGGTAATTTCCCAGTACAGATAGATAATAGGGATGAGGATTCAGGGAATGTGGCATCAGGGTCTGGTGAGATTCAGCCTGGCAAGCTGACACTACTGAAGAGATCACAAATGCTTTCCCTCCCCTCCTCACCTTCGCCTTCACCAAAGTTTAAAGTTTACCTGCTAATTCCCTTATCAGAAGTTTGTGCTGAGAACTCTTATCTGGATTTTACAGGCAGCTCCTGGCACAGGACCAAAAACTGGAGGAAAGCATTTCATTCTTCTCCAGTTGTTCAATGAAAGCAACATTTTAAGCCAACAATATTATTGTCATTAATGGGATGGGGCCGCTAATGATGGGAATGTGTGTTTGGCTTCCAAATGAGACTTGCCATCTATCCCTGCCCCTGACCTGCTGCAGCTTAGTGGGGCTAAATTGCTTTTTAAAGCTGATCAGGATGGACCTTAATTGAGGCATTAAACCCAGGTTCAGCTGAGCTTGCTGTCCCCCCAGCCCTGCCGCTGCTGGTGGCTGCTCTGGGCCCATGGGGCTGGCCAGAGGAGTGTCCCCAAAGCACAGCCAGAGCTCCAGAGTGTCTGGGTTTGGAGGAGTTTTTTTCTGTCACTTCCCACAGCTCTCCCTATTTTTTCTCTTTCAAATGTAATTAAAAGTCATTCTTTTAACTTTATTTATTTATCAGCTCGCTGCATTTGAACTTGCAGGCGCCTTCATCTCAGCATTCATTTCCTTGCCCTTTAATGTGAACCTGACTCAATTCCCCATCGCCTTCAAAGCTCTTTATTAGTTCTGCAGCGCTTCCCCCACCCCCAACTCTTTCTCTATTTCCACCTTCCTCTTCGTATCTGCCCTGCAGACAAACAGCCCAGGGCTTTAGGGCAGGCTTGGCTGGAGATGTGACCAGGGCTGTGAAGGTGGTGACATCCCCCTGAGTCCCTCAGGGAAAGAGCAGCCCTGAAACCTCCCTGCCCAGGTGCTGCTGATGAAATCAGCCCTGCAGTCACAGGGGAGGAGCCCTCCTTTCTCTGGTTGGAAAGGGTTGGAAAGCCCTCTGGCTGGCAGAGTTTCTGGGGGCAGTTTTGGGGTCCCTCTTCCCCTCCTGTCAGCTGTAGTGTGCCTGATTCCACAATGAGTCGGGCTTGTTGGCTTTTGTTCCCTCTTTGCCAGCAACCCCTCTGTGCCTGGACTCACCACCAAGGGCAGGGGATTCAGGGCAGGATCAGCAGAGGAGCCAAACACAGGGAATGATGCAAAACAACACCCAAGAAGTCCTTGATCTCCAGCCTCCTTCACATGGAAGTCTGACGTTGATTTTCTCCTCCAGCTGCTGGCAACTCCAATGATTTCTGGATGTTCTCAGTTCACCTTCCTAGTTTTATTTCCCCTTGTGGCCATCCTAGAAAATAAACTACTCAAACTCTAATTAACTCTAATAGTTCATAAAAACATTGGTCTTGTAAGCCAAAGATTGAAGACTAAACCCCTTCTTAGAGTTACCCAACCACCCCATCTCAGGAAGAAAGGATTCAAACCCTCATCTCCCAAAGCTGGCATTTTGGCATGCTCTGCTCTGTGTGGCTGGGACTCCAACCCAGGCTTCTTTTCTTTTTAATGCTTCTTCTTTTAAATACTTTACTAGCCTCCCCCAGCAGGAGCTGAGGTCCAGCTGCAGAGAACCAAGGGTTTATTCCTCCAAGGTTCCAGGACCAAAAACTGGAGGAAAGCATTTCATTCTCCTCCAGTTGTTCAATGAAAGCAACATTTTAAGCCAACAATGTTATTGTCATTAATGGGATGGGGCTGTTAATGACGGGAATGTGTGTAATGATGGGAATTATTCCTCCAATGTTCCAGGCTCTGGCCCTGCTTGGCTCTGCCCAGGCACAGAGTCAGAGCTGCCTGCAGAGAAAATAAACAACCTGCTCTGGATTTGTCTTGCTGGGAGTTGAGTTGCTTCACCGCCTCGTCTCTGAGATGTGGCGATTAAAGAGATCAACTGTGGAGCTCGGGGCACAGTGAGGGGACTCAGCCACTTTGTAAACTGTCACCTCACACTGCCAGGGTGAGCCTGGTGCAGAGGAGAGCTGTGATAAGGCAGCTGTGTGATGGGACAGCAGTGCCTGAGGCACTGTGAAAGAGTCCACGGGTCTCTTACTACTGATGAAAATGAGTCTTTTACTTTCTTCCATTTTATTGATTTGATTACTTTACTTTATTTTGGTTTATTTCATTATTTTTTCCTCCCCACCAAGCCTCTTTTCATCCCCTTATCTTCTCGGGTAGTTAGTAGATTAATGCATGTCTCAGGAAGATAAATGCACTTTCAGATCTTCAAAAGGCAAGGCAGCCTCTGAAACCAGCGTTTACAACCTCCCTGGCTGGTGCCAAGGCGGGCAGCACGACATGACCTTCAGTTTAGCTCCCAAGGTTGAGCTGAAACGCAGATCCTGGTCCTGTAGAATTTGGATTTACCTCTATTCCCTGTAGAATTTGGGTTTACCTCTATTCCCTGCCAGGACAAACTCCCTCCCTCTGCCTGCTCTCTGTCCCCAGGCACTGAATGAGAGTTTGGGGATGGAGGAGGAAAGAGAGAGGGAAGATAGAGTTAAGGAGCAAGGCAATTCTGCCCAGGATTCAGCACAATGCAGATAGTGAGGCTTTTCTTGGCCCTAAATCCTGGAGCAGGACACAGCAGCTGGAGATGTCCAGCTCACAGGGCAGCTCACTGCCCTTCTCCACCAGATCAGCCCTCCTTGAAGATCCAAAGTCCACTGCAAGTCTGTCTTGGCCATCCCTGAACATCCCATTACACATCAGGAGAGTCACCCATGGGGCCCTGATCCTGACTCCAGCCTGACTTTTCCAGCTATGCTTTAACTCTGTGGCCAAGCCACACAAAAAGCCCTGAATTTTATATCTGAAATATCCATTTTTCCATTTTTTATATATTAAATATATTAAAAAATATCCATTTTTGAAATATCAAATTTCCCATTTTTTATATATTAAATATATTAAAAATATCCATTTTTGAAATACCCATTTTTCCATTTTTTATATATTAAATTTACTAAAAAAATTCAATTTTTGAAATATCCATTTTTCTTTTTTTGTTTTTTTTTTGAGATATGCATTTTTCACTCCAGCTCTGTCCTCCACCATCAGGAGGCAGAGCCTGGCTGTGCTTTGCCTCTCAGCACAGGGAGGGGGAGCAGGGCTGGGCATGGCAGGTCCTGCAGGCTCAGGGGAGCAGCCCTGATGTGGACAGAGCTTAAGTGGGGGCTCCAAGGTGGGAGAAAATGTGATTGTGCATGAGCTGTCCTCAGGCATTTCCAAGCTCATCCCTGTGAATTAGGGGCCCAGTGAAGGCATTAAACCCTAATCAAAAGCAGCTAATCAGGAATCAGTGGGAGCTATTCCAATTAATTGCAGCTGGAGCAGCGGGATGGAGCCGGGAAGGGGGGTGGCCATAAGGAAAGGACAGCAGGGTCCTGTGCCAGCTTGAATGGTGGGGACTCAGGGTCTCAGGAGTATTTAGGGGATCTCAGAAGACACTTTGCTGTTGGGGGCTCCCCATGATTTCCAAGGTGCACTCTGAAGCAGCTGTGGTGGTGTGGATATTCTGCTGCCCCATGGGGCATTACAGGGTTTGCCTGCCTGTTGGAGGGGAGAGCTCTCACTCAGAGCTCTTAGCAGAGATCCATTCCCCCACATCTCTTTACAGCTGAGACTCTCCAAGTGCTTTGCAGATTTCGTAGGTAAATATCAGCATCTTGATTTTACAGGGAGCTGAGTGACGTGCACGAAGGGCTCTGACATCCCAGACTTTGCTCAGGCTTTGCCTGCAGCCAAGTGAAGATCTCACCGCAGTTAAAACAGAGGTTTAGGGGCTGGATGCAAAGCAGCCCCAGCTGTGTCCTCCTGCAAGGGAAAACACTCTCAGGTGACATTTTCCTCTTCTGCCAGCTCAGGTTCACAGCTCCAAAACCCTATATTGCCCACATAATAAATATATGTTTTTAAGCAGAGTACAAAGAAGTGCACTCTTTATTTTGACAAAACAACCTCATGCTTAACCTGTGAGTTGTTTGGAGGTGAGAAGCAGGCTCTCTGCTGGGTCACAGAGTTATTAACTCCCCACAACCCCAAGGCACTGCTCTTCTGATGGGACCATCAATGGCAGCAGTGTTTGCATTGCATGTTCTCCTCAGTTCAGCCAGGGTCAGGCTTTCCCACCATATCTTCCTAGACCTAAATCTTCCCCCTCACCATCCCTGAGGTCAGCAAACAATTGTGCCCCATGAAAGCAGATGGTGTGTGCTGTGAAGAATGGGGGCATTGAAGGGGCCAGGACCCCCAGGCACCCCTGCACCATTGAGTCACTGGAGCAAAACTCCACTTTTTGCTCCTTTCTATTTGATGAAAAACCCCTCAAGGACACAATGGACTCCTCTCTCCCATCTGGAGAAGAGCAGAGGTATTCTGCAGCTTTTGGAAATTCCCTTGCTTCCCACTCCAGAGAAACATCTTCCTTCATAAATCTTGTTGAACATATAAAATGCCTTCCTGTTCTTCAGCCCCTGCTCAGCTCTTCAATGTGCCTGTTCCACCATTGCATTCAGGCTGCCCTATAAAAAGAATAAAGTGCATTGTGCTGGATCAAGCTCAGCTGTAAACCCCTGCCAGCCTGAAGCCAACACAAATTGAATTCCATCATGGCTCTTCTTGGGAGGTTTTGCCAGCCGCCTTTTAAATTTGCCAGAGATGAAATGCAACTTCATTTAAGTAACTAAAGTGGGAAAGTGCACAACATTGTTGTAGAACCTTAGCTGAGAGGCTCAGGTTTGCAGGAGAAGGAGCACTTCTCTGTCCAAAGAAACCACTAGCTCTGTCACAGTTGAGATAGCCACAACACACAGAGTGTCACCACACAACACCAGAAAGCTTCAACCCATACAGAGCAACACCAAAGTTCATCAGAAGGCTTCAAGCATCCACTATTCTGGTTCTTTAGCCCAACTTTTTATAGCCCTCATGTTGATCCATTGCACCTGTGTGCCCTCTCTACCTTTTTGTGATTTGTCAGCACACCTGGGCACTCCATGGCTCGTTGCTTTCAATGTGATTCACCTGTCCTGCTCAGCTGTACCCACTGGGCATGAGGCTGAGCCCCAGCCCCACTCCCAATGACCACAAACTGTGCACCTGCACTGCTCAGAAATGCAGATAACTGCAACCAGCAAGCCTGAGTTCAGCTTTGCAGGTATGATCCAAGGGTTTCAACCCCAAAAGACAAATTTCCAGGAAAGCCACCTCCTCATGCAGCAGAGTCTGATAGAACCCCCAGAATCTGCAGTCTGCTCACGGGTGTCCTGTAGGGTGTGTGTGTCTACAAAGATTTTTCCCTCTGGCTTGAGATAAAGATTTCAAGCCCAGCTCGTGATCCAAACAAATTCCTGCATCATTGCACAGCCCCACGTTGGCCTCCCTGAGGAAGGTGCTGGATCAGGGATGAGGGATGTCTGAGGGTCTCTGGTACTCACTGTGTGACCAGAGCACTTTGCTGTGGAGCTGCTGCTTGAGAGACCTCTTGACTGTGATGCCTTTAGGGGCTGCCTAAAAACAGAGCCCAGACAAAATTAAGGCAATAAAAATCGGTTATATTTATTGAAGGCCCTTGAGGTACATTTCAGGCAGATAAAGCCCCTCAGGGGCTACACCCAAAATGGATGATGGGTCTCAGGTTTTCACATTTTTATAAGTTGCATATTGGGGGTTAATCTTCCAATTACAGCTTCAGGTAATGAAGTCATTGACCCCAAGTTTGCTCCCCCCCAAAACTCACTTTTGTTTCCATCTCTGGGCCCTGAGGCAGTGAGGTGTCCTTGATTGCCAGGCCTGGAGAGGAATTGTTGTGTCTGCCCAAAATGGGGAAGCAGCAGCTCCCACTGTGTGTGAAATTTGGAGTTACACACTAAAGAACTGCAGGGTTACAAATATATTCAAAGTATACAAGCTAAAACCCTCAGGCATCACCATCCTTGTGACAACACCCGGACAACTTCAAACCAGAAGATTTCTACACACATTGCAGGGATGGCAAATCATCCTCTGGCTGCTGGAAACCAACCTTTAGTGAAGGGAAGACATGCCCAAGGCAGAAAAGCTGCATTCCCCTCAAGGTTTTGTTTCCTACCTATCACCCTGTGCATGTGCTGCTTTCCTCCTCCTCTTCTTCCTCCTCCTCCTCCTCCTCCTCCCCTCTGTGGCTGTGCTGAGCTATTGATCCCTGCCTTGCTCACTCTGGATTTGGGGAAGGGGGAGGGATGTCCCCAGGGTAGGTCAGGATAAATCAGCACTTTGTCTGTGCCTTGGATTCTGCATCCCTTACTCGAGGTCTCCATTGCATCCTTGTTCCTGTCGCAATTTTTCTGCCAAATGCCATTTTTACCCTCCCCACACGTCCCGGAGGAGCTCTTATTTATGGCCAGTGCAACAAAACTGAGCGACACCAGCTGTGTCCCAGCCTGCAGGAGCACATCCGTCACGGGGGAGCTCTAGAGAAAGCCTTTTGTTTAATTATGGGATCACTCCTTTTCTCTCTGCAGTCCCTTGCCCCTCCTGGCCTCCCTTTGCATCACTCCAGTGACGAGGCCAGGAGGTATTTCATTCTCTGCTGGCACCTCCAATGATTTCTGGATGTTCTCAGTTCACCTTCCTGCTGGTGCAAACCCTTTTTCATTGCTCAGAACACTTAACACCTGTGAGGAGAGGGTGAAGGGTCCTTCTCTGCACAGGCAGTTTGGGAACAATAAATATCATCCTACAAATATTTTTGCAGAAGGACATGCAGTGGCCTTGATTTCTGTCTTCTTCCCTTGTATGTAGCCAGGGTTTTCTTTTGATAAGACAGAAAACAAAAATCCTAAAGGAGCATGAGAGCAATTTTCATGCAATCCTTTCCTATTTACTCAGTTTCTAATATGGCAGATGCATTGAATGGTTTGGGGTTGTTTTGGTAATTTTTTCTGATTTTTCATTTTTGTTTTGTGTTTTTTTTTTGTTGTTGCTGTTGTTTGTTTCGTGCATTTTTGTTTGTTTGAGTTTTTGTTGTTTTTTTCTTGGTTTTTTTGGGTTTTTTGTTTTGGTTTTTTTTTGTTTGTTTTGGTTTTTTGTTTGGTTTTTTGTTTGTTTTTTTGGTGTTTTTTTTTTTGTTTTTTTGATTGGTTTTTTTGTGGGTTTTTTGTACTTTTTTTGGGTTTTTTTTTGTTGTTTTTTTGTTTTGTTTTGTTTTGTTTTTTTCACAGAGCCCACTGTCTGGAAATGGAGTCTTCAATTAGACTGAAGTTCATCCTCTGTGGCTCAGACTCTGAAAAGTGACAACATGCAGGTAAAGCATCTTTTGGGCAAGTGCCTGCACCGGGGTGAATTCAACACCTCCCACTCCCTGGCAGAACTTGTTTATTAGGAGATTTGTTTATTCTGAGAGTTATGAGGAGGAGGAACAGCAGAATTTTCCTGTCTGCACCTCTCAGAGCCAGAGAAATGGATGGTGCTGGATGGAACATTTGGTTCCTGTGAGGCGCTGACATCGCCTTGGTGGTGATACGAGACAACAGGAATGGAAATGCACTCCTCCAGCAGAGGGAAAAGCTTGTGAGCTCAGCCTTGACAATAATTCACCTGGCTGTGTGTCTGGCCCTGCGCCCCAGGATCCCTTCCCAGCTCTGCTTTGCATTTTGCAAATTGTTTCAAGAAATGCCCGGTTTTCATGGGCCTGTCCGGGGTGATGGATGGCTGGGGACGCCCAGCGAGGATATCTGTCTCCAGCAGGGCTCTGTGAGTCAGCTACCCCATGTCTAGCTGCTGCTTTTCTGCCTTAAAAGCCTCAATATTCTCCACTCAGCTCACCTTCCTGCTCTTTGCTGGTCTCCAGATCCATTAGTCTGTCTGGGCTGGTACCCATTAAACTGCTGAACGTGGGCTACTCCCAGCAATCTTATCAGGGCTGCTGCTATTAAAGGCAGAAATAGGAAGAAACTGAGTCACCAGCGCAGGCAGTCTGGCACTTGGATTTAGACAGAAGTTTTGTCAGGGCTTGTTCTTGTTTGTGGACAGCCACAGAAGCTGCTGTGGACAGTATTTGATTGCTGGGCCAGTGGTGATTAATAAATAGTTGGCTAATTGAAAACAGCAGGGGCCTGGATTCAAAAGTTTGAGTTTCGCAAGGTTTGGTACCAGTGGCCGCTGTGCCACCTCCCAAATGCAGAGAGGCTTCTGTGGGGGGAATATTGCTGCCCCCACCTTTTCTGATTTATGTGACAATTTCCTCCTGGGAACTGTGACAAAACCTCAGCACTGCTGATGGATGGGATGTCACCAGCGAGCAAAATCTCACCTGGGAGCTCTTGAAGCCAGGGCCACACCTGTGGTGCCACATCTTCATTTCAACACTCCATTATTGCAGCTTTAAAGCTTCTTATAGAAAGACAAGTGGGCATGTAAATGCTTGGTCAGCATGAGCTGTATCAGTTAAATAATTCCAGGGGAGGAAACTGAGGCACAGGGGCTCAGCCTGTGATGCCAGGTTGCTCAGGCAGTGCCTGGGACAGGTAGATCTGCAGATGTGCCAGGAGTTCATCCCTGACTGAGACACATTTAACCTGCCTTGTGTGTTTTTTTTCCTTATACAAATATTTCCAGAGTGGTTTTTTCTGCTGCTGATGGTACTGAACAAAACCCCTAAAGCCCAAAAAACCTTTGAACCAGGTGTTTGTCAGTGCTGTGGCTGGGATGTGTTGATGTGTTGCTGTGCTTTGGGGTTGGTTTGGGATGCAGGTGCCCACAGCCAGGTGCTGGCCGGCCCTGGAGCTGCCCCACTTTGTCCCATCAGCTCTTGTCAAGTGCAAATGAAGCTGCAGGCAGGGGTGAGGACACCACTGGGTTCCATGTGCCTTAAAAAAGCCCTGCTGAGCCAGCCATGATTAGAAGCATCCTTGTTCAGCTCAGCACAAGCAGATCCCAGCGAGATCTCCCGGGCTGAGGGCAGTAATTTGATAGTTACGGGGTCTGGTGGGAAGGCAGGGTGGAATCTGCCTTTTATCCTGAATTTTCACCCGTGTTCATTTGAGACATAGCTGGATGGTCTCAACCCTGAGCCTTCTGGTTGTTCTGTACCACCCTTATTCCTGTTTGCATGCAGATTTATTTTAGATTACATCCCACCTTTTCTTGAATATAGTTCTGTGCTTCCTTGTTTGCATCATCTGGTAAATTCCTTGCAATGGAGCTTTTCAGGAAGGAATGCTTTTTCCTTCCTTTTTCCATTCTCTCTAAAAGAGAGGATCTTAGTTGATGTCTCTGAGAGCAAGAAAAGCAGTTTTACAAATCCCAGCTCTACCTCTGGGTTAAATGGAAGAGTTTGCCTGGATTGCCATCCTCGAAAGCAGCTCTTCTGCCCCTGGGAGAAAATTGCTTTGTCAGTTTAATTTGCTGTCAGTTCAGCAAAAGCCATGGAAAACTGGCCAAGAGTTTTATTGGCACATCTGAGTCATAAAAAAATGAAATAATTAAAAAAAAAGCTATTCACCCTTTTAAGTGATACAGCTCATGCTGGCCAAACATTTACATGTCCACTTGGCCTTTCTATGAGAAGCTTTAAAGCTGCAATAATGGAGTGTTGAAATGAAGATGTGGCACCATAGGTGTGGCCCTGGCTTCAAGAGCTCCCAGGTGAGATTTTGCTCGCTGGTGACATCCCATCCATCAGCAGTGCTGAGGTTTTGTCACAGTTCCCAGGAGGAAATTGTCACATAAATCAGAAAAGATGGGGGCAGTCAAGATGTGGGACCTGTCAGTATTTCTTGTAAAACAAGGAGCTGCCCACTGGGAAATGCTGAGGTTTGTGCCCTTGTGTTAATTTAAAGAGAAAATAAAGCAGTTCATTCCCATTTTGGATGGGAAGGAGTGACTGGAGACCCTGCTCCCCCTCACCCCCTCCCCATGGCATATGATTTAGTTATTTTGGCATGTGCCCATGATTTAGTTATTTTGGCATGTGCCCATGATTTAGTTATTTCACACTTGGCCTCTGGGAATTATTGGTACAAATCCCTTTGCACTGGGTGGAAATGCATAATCATTGATGCCTGAAGATGGGTTTTTCTGCCCTCCCAGATGGTGTGGGAGGGACCCTGCTGGCTGGGCTGGCTCCTTGCTCAGCACAAGCCACAGCCCTGGGACACTCTGACTGTGAAGGATGTTCATTGCTTGTTTTTTTGTTTATTTTTGTTTATTTTATTTGATTTTATTTTATTTCATTTTATTTTTAAGGGGATCTTTTTTTAAGCACAGGGTTCTTTTGGTATTCAATATTTTTTTCTTAAATCCCTGCAAAGAGCTTGTTTTCAGCTGATGGGCTGCTCAAAGCCCTCACCTCCAGCCAGAAAAGCAGGTTTGAAAGGTTTGCTGGGGGCTGTGGAATCAGATGTGCCCAGAGAACCTGGGTCTGGATTTCCTCCACTAAAGCCAGTTTTCAGATGTGACCAGTCTGAATCCAGCATGAAAATTAGTTCTGAGTTTAGAAGTCCTAATGAAAGCTGGAAACCTGCCTAAAAGGGCTGCTGTGTGTGTGAGTGGTCCCAGACTTTTAATTGGTGTTCATGCAAGACCTTTTCACTCTTTGGGGATGAGATGTGGAAATTTGGAACTTTTGTATGGAACAGAAGTTGTCACATTTTTCAGATTCAGAACAGCCAAGAGTTTCATCCAGCCCATTTGTAGTCCCTTCATTTAGATGGAATGAAACGTTTCGTCCTGATAAGGTCAAAGCATGAAAATATGAATATATTAAAATACCTGTCAAAATGAAGGTAATCAAAATGAGAACTGGAGCAAACACTGTTGAAATAATTCACCCGTTTTTTTCCCCCCCCCCCACTATAAATTTCAGTGCTGTGGACATATCCTTATGAAATGTTTTCATGGGAAAACTCTATTTTTCCACTAGATAGCTACCCTGACCAGCGTAATAAGATTTTGATCAGCTCTTGGAAAAATACAGGTTTTGGGAGAGCAATGCCTGAGCTTCCTCAGTGCTGCCATCAATCACATCCTGCCTCCAGGCTGGCTGCTGGAGGAAGCTCTGGCACTGCTGCTGTGACCTCTGTCACTCACAGGGCCCTGGCGACCCAAAGCTTGGGGTTTGTAGAGGGGCTGCACAGAGGATGCTTGAAATCAGTGAATTCCAGAATAGTTTGGGTTGGAAGGGAGCTTAAAAATCATCTTGTTACATGAGCAGGGACACCTCCCACTGTCACAGGCTGCTCCCAGCCCTGTCCAGCCTGGCCTTGGGCACTGCCAGGGATCCAGGGGCAGCCACAGCTGCTCTGGGCACCCTGTGCCAGGGCCTGCCCATCCGCATTGTAAAATCCTTCCTTCTATCTAATCCAAATGGATCCTTGTTCAGTTCAAACCTTGTCCTACCGTAACAGGCCCTGCTAAAAATGTTGTCCCCAACTTTTTTATAAGCCCCATTTACATACTGGGAGGTGCTAGAAGGTCTCTCTGGAGCTTTCTCCAGGCTGAACAATCCCAGTTCTCTCAACCTTTCCTCACAGCAGAGCTGCTCCATCCCTCTGTGTGACGGTGTTCACAGGGGTTTTTGGATGAGGGAAGAGATGAGGATCTGACTCCATGTTTCAGAAGGCTGATTTATTATTTTATGATATATATTTCATTAAAACTATACTAAAAGAATAGAAGAAAGGATTTCATCAGAAGGCTGGCTAAGAATAGAATAGCAAGGAATGATAACAAAGGTTTGTGGCTCTGACAGAGTCCGAAACAGCTGGGCTGTAATTGGCCATTAATTAGAAACAACCAACATGGGCCAGTCAAAGATCCACCTGTTGCATTCCACAGCAGCAGATAACCATTGTTTACATTTTGGTTTTGAAGCCTCTCAGCTTCTCAAGAGGAAAAATCCTAAGGAAAGGATTTTTTATAAAACATGTCTGTGACACCCTCTGGACTTGCTCCAACAGGCTGATGTCCCTCCTGTGCTGGGGATCTCAATGTTGGATCTCCCCAAAGCACCATAGAGATACTGGTATTTAATCCTTAATTCTCTGGCATTTCCATGGAAATCTTCTGGGCTCATCAGATACCATCTCTGAGGCTGCACATGCTGTCCTGTACCCTGTAGGACAGTTGTTCAAGAGGAGGGAATGCAATTGCACATGCACACCTGAAAATTGATCCAGGCTATAATGGTCTGCTATAAAATACAGTATTTTAATTGTGGCTCTCTCCTCCTCATTCCATGGCAATCAATTCCTCTCCATCGAGGCTGTCTCCTCTCCTTTGCTGTCTCCACTTTGTCCCTCTTGGTCTGAATCCAAACTCAATGCATTTCCAACCAAAACATGAACACTCTGTTCCCTTCCAGGGGTGCTCCCAGGCACCAGCAGCATTTCCAGCGTGGAGGGGGATCTATAAAACATGACTTGTAAAGAGAAAGAGCTGGCATTTGACTCCTGAAAGGAAAGAGATGGTGGAGAGCTGAGAAAAAAGATGGATGCCCCCCTCCCTGAAATATAAAGAAATATGTGCAGAAAATGAAAGAGATTTAAAGCAGCTATCAATCGGTCGCTGTTCCAGCTTTAAGAGCTGTTGAAACAACATAATAAAAGGCAATAAACAAGAGATTTATGACCTACCTGCTGGAAATTGCTCTCTGCAACTCTGGTGTGGGGTGAGCACAGCGTGCCAGGCCGGGGGGGATCGGTGCCTGGCGAGCGCACGTGCCCCTAATTTTGGGCCCTGCACGTGGCCACAGCTCTTCCCTCCATTTCCCTCTCCCTCTGCATCCCCTCTCCTGTCCCTCTGAGCCCTTGTATTTATGGCTTTGGCATTTGGTGTGTTAAAGACTCGGTTTTGTTCAGTTTGAGCAGTAAACCCAAGACGATTTGTTGCGATCGATGGCAGCAGGCTGGAATTTTAAGGGCCAGGTATTTTACCATGGGGGCTGGACCCTCCAGCTAAATCTTGAAGGCAGGGAAGGTGAAAACACACAGTACTGCCTAGGGCAGCGTCGGGAAAGGCTTGTAAACTGCTGGCACGTATTTAAATTCCAGGAAAATCACCAGAGTGGGGGGAACAAATCTACAAAAATCTAAACCTAAGTGAGAAGAAAGTGAGCGGCTAAACATGGAGATTTCTAATGCCTTCTTCAAGGCTGGAACTGTCCTTTTAAAGAAAATACAACTTTCACTCCTGCCCCAACCCACAGAGGGCTGAAACTGCAGACATTTGCAGAAAATTGTGGTGAGGCAGGATCTGGGCTATGGGTTTTAAGGACCACGGACACAGCACAACTGCAACTCTGAAAGTTTGGGGAGACAGCTGGAAAATGGGATGGGGACCGGACATTTACCTTCAAAACCCACTTGCAGGGAAAAGTGGGTCCACATTTCCCAGCCCTGGGTGTTGGTCTGCTTCTTTCCAAGCCACAAAGCCTTCCCTTGTAAATCATTTTTCTCTCTTTCCTCCTCAGACAGTTTTCCCTCCTGCCTGTCACTCCGGCTTTCCGGCCAGGAGTTCCAGGATTTTGTTTCACAAAGCACAGTCCCTGAGCGGTGACATGAGGAGCTCTGGCATATCTGATGCTGTTTGTTCTTCGGGGAGAGTGAGCAGGCTGAGAGGGGTAAATCAATCCACTTTCTGGAAGGAGGGATGCAGGATGGCACCGTGCCGTAATCCAGAGGAGCCAGGGAGGGCTGGGGAGACAGATCTGGGACAGGGAGAGGAGGGGCTGCCCTAATCCTCTGCCCCTCCAAAATCCCCAGCATGGAACAAAGCCCTTGTTAGCAAATAAGGACGAGGGAGTGGTAGCAATAAGCCAAATAAACGCCCTTAGATTCAGCTGTAATGAAAACCTGAGAGCCAGCGCTGGAGTCTTTTCATAAACGCTGGGGAACAAGATTGTTCTAATTATAAAAGCCCAATCAGGGGGAGCAGCAGGCATGGAACTATGGATTAATTCAGCTGCTTGAATGCCAGTGTGTGGCAGAGAGGCAGCAACAACCTCCTCCCTTCCTCCCTCTTTCCCTCCCTCCCCTATTCTGGAAGATTTTGAAGGCTCTTTATTTGGCTTTGCTCTGGAAAGGTTTCCTGACAACAAAAAGGAAAAGGGCACAAAAACCAAGAGAAGAAATGGCTTTGGTTCCAAGGCTTTTCCCCATGTGCTCAGAAACCTCTTCTTGGTGTTTCAGACTGTGGGGACGCGCAGGAGCTTGTCTGTCCTCTGTTTTCTCCCATGCCTGTCCATCTCAGCAGGGTCATGGACTTTTCTCATCCATTCCCCTCCCTCCTGCCCCCATTCCCCTCAAATTAGTTCCTGTCTCCATAAATGCAGTGAAAAAAATAGAAAAAGAAAAGCTAAATTTTCGAGGGCTGCAGGTTTGAAAACTGTCAGGAAAGGATTTGGACTCCTTGAAAGGAAGAAAACAACAATTTCCCTTCATTTCAAATTCAAGGGTCATGTGCCCCCAAAGCCATGTCTCCGCTGGAAAATATTTAAGATCGATTAAATCATAACCCATGGTTTCTCTCAAACAGTCGTAGTTTCAGGGGTTGCCTTCTAAAACTTCTCCTGGAGACTCCAAAGGTTACAAAGTTCCTGCTTCAAAGGAACCAGAGAGAAATGGCTCAGTGCGAGTGGTCAGGAACTGCAGGAAAATCCCCTTTTCCTCCCCGAATCACACAACTATGAAAAGAACTTCAGAGCTGGAAAAGATCTTGGGAAAGGTGTTTTGGAAATTTGAGTGGGAGGCTATTCCACACCTGTGGATGCTTGGAGAAAGCCTTGTTGATGGTGGAGGAAAAGAATCCTCAAACAGAGGAGATTCCCACTCCAGGTCATTATTTCTACTTCCTCCTCTGCTGCCAACTCTGGGGATTTCCCTCCTTTCAATTTTTCACTACAAATACAACAAATAAAAATAAACCAAATCCCTACTCCTGTCCCAGCCATTTCTCCTGCTCCAGCTGCAGCAGCTCAGTTTTGAGGCAAGAAGCACAGAATTAATGGGAATTCTGTAGATTTACAAACAAGCACTCAGAGAAGAGACTGTGCCTATTTATCTCCTAATACAGTGGTTTAAAAAAAGTCCTTCTTTAATTGCATTTGGGATCTATTCTAACGATTTGCCCAGGAGAGTATTAAGATGTCAAGGCTTTTTCATTAGTAATATATCCCCAAACAAAATCTTTGTTAAGATAGGTTAAGGCAGTAAATAGACCATTAATTTACAGAACATAATTAGTACCTTGCAGTTATTCATGGAAAGAGTTGGATTTCTTTTGTTGTTATTCAATGGCAAGACTTTAAAACAAATATAGCAGCATCAGGTCAAAAAACAGAGGCAAAAAGCATCAAAGGTATTGATTAAAGTTTCAACAATAACCTTAACTCTGCAGCAGTACCCAAAACAACATCATTTACACCACCCAAATACATTCTCCCAGTGGTAAATAATGAACACAGAAAACAGCAGCAAGTTTTGAGCAAATATCAATACAGAGCTGTAAAATAACTCATTTTAAGGGCTAGGGACTATAGCCCACATCTAAAATTGGAAACAAGATTGAGGCTCTTCTTTTCATAAGAGATTGTTGGTAATATTAGTATGTCCAATGAAGATATTTTATTTGTTATTATTTATTTAATTGGCTCTATTATCTTTGCAACTGTGGCATCATTTTGATTAGAGAAACTGAAATAATTTATTTTGTAGGGTCCTCTACAGTCTCAGAATTTAAAACAAATTGTAATTTTTTTCTAAAATTGTTCTTAAATGTAGATTATTAAAATGAAGAAATTTTCAGTTGACTTCAGATTGACTGAAAAACCGATTTTATGAAGATTTTGATATCTTCTTATTAAGAAATTTGATTTTACATGATCCAGAAATCAAGTCTGAGCCGATGTTAATGTTTTATGTGCAACTTGCAAGGCAGATTGGAATTTTCAGGGGTCAGGAGCTGTTCTCACAGGACAGTAAAGCCATAAATCATGGTCAGTGCTCAACAGGTAAAATAGCAAAATGTGTTAGAAATAATAATGAATTATCAGACTGAAAAAAAAATGAAAGTTTTTATGTGCTGGACCAAGTAGTTCAAAGTTCAGCTGCATCATGAGATGAATGAACAATTGCTTCCCTGACTAGACCTCTTGGCAGCAGCAGAAATCAAAACAGAATGAATAAAATTTCACTGAAAATAACTAAAAAAACAAACAAACAAACAAATAAATTTTAATTTCTTAAATTAATTTCCATTACTTGTTTGTTAATCCTAATAATGCTGAGGTGACATTATATTTCATTAAAACTATAGTAAAAGAATAGAAGAAAGGATTTCATCAGAAGGCTGGCTAAGAATAGAATAGCAAAGAACGATAACAAAGGTTTGTGGCTCTGACAGAGAGTCCGAGCCAGCTGACTGTGATTGGCCATTAATTAGAAACATCCAACATGGGCCAATCCCAGATGCACCTGTTGCATTCCACAGCAGCAGATAACCATTGGTTACATTTTGTTCCTGAGGCCTCTCAGCTTCTCAGGAGGAAAACTCCTAAGGAAAGGATTTTTCATAAAAGATGCCTGTGACACCTGGCAGCGCTGGAGGTGCTGGGACACAAATCCCGGCACTGCCCCACCTTTGTTACCTCCAATGCAGCCCCGGTGACAGCAGGACAGATTCCTGCTGGGACAGGGCACAGCCTGACCCTGCAGATGGTGACGGCTCCGTCTCCCAGAGCTCTGCTGCAGGCTGGAGAATTTTAATAAGGACAAGGAAAAAATAGCAGGAGACAGGGAGAAAGGGAGACGTCGCAAGGAACCTGACCTTATTTCCTCAGAGTGTGTGACTAAATCACACAGCTAAAAATAGGTAAGTGATTTGCTTTGATGCTGGAGGATTTTGCTGATACCACTTTTGTTACACGTATAAGTATAGAGATTTAATATAACATTTCCCTCACTGCAGTGTCTTCTATTAAGACAGTGCTGAAGTCTCCAGAGCTGCTGGCTCTGCCTGCTCTTTTAAGCTGTGAGCTACAGCAGAAACTTCTTGCCTCTGAAACTAATATGCTGCTGGCCTCTGGGAAAGTGCAGAAATTTCTGCCAGGAGGGATATTTAGTGTCAGGCTTTGTCCACTCCTGCTTCTCTGAGACAGCCACTCCAGCCCCAGTGGGAGCTCCCCTGCTTATTTGTTATGAGTGGCTTCTTTGGAAAGTTTTGGTCCCAGTCTCCCCTATCTCTATAATGGGGAGAATAAAAACCCATCTCTGGAGGGTCTCCAGCAAATTGGCCAGGTGGGGCCATGGGGATGGCTGTGAGGGGTAGGGGTGAGACCTGTGAGCTCACACAGCTGATGGAGAGGACACCAGATGTCAGAGCTCAGTGCATCCCTCTGGATGTCCAGAGTTGCCCAGGACCCCGCCAGGGGGCTCAGAGACCCTGGCACACAGCCCAGAACACCTGGGGATCTGATTTTGACCCCTGAAGCAAGTTACCAGCTTTGTATGAGGACCTGAAAGTCACAGAGGTTTGAATGGTGTAATAATAAAATTATCACAGGGTGAGAATGTAGATTTTAGGATTTTTGGTATGGGGACAAGATGGAGGAGCTTGGGTGTGTCCAGCCTTCCTTCTTCTTCTTCTTGTTCTCCATTTTCTGCACTTTGGGATTGGTTTAGAGTAGAAGCTCACTGTCTAACATAGGTGATAGGTATTTGGAATTAAGTGTAAATATGTTACATGTAGTTTGTAGTATAAAAAGACAACACAGAGTGCCTGTGGCTGCCTGGCTGGGCAGAAAGAAAATTTTATAGGTAAGAATTAATAAACAACCTCAAGACTGAAAAGCGAAGAGTCCAAACTCATTCTTCAGCCGCGCAGGCCGAAGCAGAGACATCCTGCACATCTCGGGGCAGCAATTAACAACCAAAAACCCGAGAACCAGAGAGTGGTGGGGAGCACAGAGGTCAGTCCTGGGGTCAGTGATGTTTCACAGAGCTGGAGGATGGCACAGACAGCATTTCTGAGGGTGCAGGAGGTGAGAAACTGAGGTGTGTGTGATGGACTGGATGGTTGTGGCACCATTCTGAGGGAACGGGCCAGCAGGAATCCCAGAAATTAAATAGGAGAGGGATCAACCTTTCCCTGGGGGAAACCGGGCAGAGCACATGCAGAGAAGGACATGAGGGTCCTGCTGGGCACCAGGCTGACCATGAGCAACCTGTGTGCCCCTGTGACAGTCAGACAACCTGGGCACCTGGAGCAAAGTGGGCAGAGGGAGGGTCTGGGTCCTGCTGCTCCCCCAGCTCTCCCCTCACCAAAGTTTTTCTCCTTTTCTGACTGAGCCAAGTGTCGGCCCTGCGCAGCATCTGAGGCTTGAAGGGTACAAATGGAGAGAATTATTCAACACTAAACAATTATTCTGTTGCATAAAGCTCTCAGTATTTGTTGCTGAGGAGCCTGTGCTGAATGCAAACCTCCAGGCAGAACTGTCAGGGAGCAGGGGAGAAGAGTTGGGGCTTTATGTGCATGCAGAGCAGAGCATCTCACCAGGGCCTGCCTTTTTCCTTTTTACTTTTCTCAGTGCTTTCCCTCCATTTTTCCTCTTTGGTAAAATCTGCTTGCACACAAAGGTGCCAGACCCTCCCTCCACCTTCTGCATGGACTCTGAGGCTGAGCTGTAGGTGGGGAAACTGAGGAAATGACCACACTCTGAGGATTTCCGAGGTTCCAGGCACTCTTTTCTCATCCTGGCCATCTGGGAAAGTCCAAGAGGATGCTGCTGCTCTCCCACATCTTCTGATTCCTCAGGGAGGGAGCAATGCACGCTCTGTGCTCCTCGCAGAGGGCTCTGTAAATAAAGGCTCCAGCTGGGGCATGCCGAGAGCTGGCACAGCAGGGACTGCCACTCTGTCAACATAACCCTGCTCCTGACAGGCCCTGCTTTGTTGAAACAATCCCTTGCCACGGACTGAGTTTATCTCTAAGTGCCTGGATTTACACCAGAGATGCAAACAGCCTGGTAAATCTGCCACCGAGGCGCAGGGGTGGCATTTATCTGAGTGTCCCCGTGTGCAGCTGGGGATTCTCTGCACTGCTCAGCCTGGACGTGACTCTCTGCCCGTGCAGCAGGCAGCTCTGGGGCTCAGGGGGACTCTTAGCAGCCATAAAATGTGCAATTAACCCCCCTCCTCCTACTCCAAGCTGTCTCATCAGGCTCCCAGGCCAGCGAAGGCTGCAGCTGGGAAGAGATGAGCATGCTGTGTTCAGCCTCCAGCTGCAAGGCTCATACCCAGTGTTTAAAAATCAGAGCTCTGCCCTCCTCCCTGCACCCAGCCTGTGACCGTGTTCACAGGGGTCCCAGGATGAGGGAAGAGATGAGGATCTGACTCCATGTTTCAGAAGGCTTGATTTATTATTTTATGATATATATTATATTAAAACTACACTGAAAGAATAGAAGAAAAGGTTTCATCAGAAGGCCAGCTAAGGATAGAAAAGGAAAGAATGATAACAAAGGTTTGTGGCTCCAACAGAGAGTCTGAGCCAGCTGGGCTGTGATTGGCCATTAATTAGAAACAACCACATGAGACCAATCCCAGATGCACCTGTTGCATTCCACAGCAGCAGATAACCATTGGTTACATTTTGTTCCTGAGGCCTCTCAGCTTCTCAGGAGGAAAAATCCTAAAGAAAGGATTTTCCATAAAAGATGTCTGTGACACCAGCCCGTGCCCTCTGGCCACCATGTGCCCTCAGAAAAGCCACCTGCTGCATCTCCTCCCTGGCCATCCCCTCTCTGCACTGATTTTGGGGGAACAGAGCCTCTTGTTCCAGTCCTGGTGCTGAGCAGATGCAAAAGCACTAAATTAATTTTCATAGAGCCTTTCGGTCAAGCAGCTCAAAGCCTTTTAGACTTTAATTGAGCTTTGGAGTTAATGAAGCCTCACTAACATGCCTAGTGGATAAAGAAGTGTTTATGATCCTGTTTTGCAGAGGTTGAGCAGGAAGCTGGGCAGGTGGGTGTATGGGTTGGGTTAAGGTTGTTTTCCCCTTCAAAACTAATCATGAAGCATAGAATGGCTCGGTGCGTCAAAAGAAATACCTCCAGCACATTGTTCTGGAGACAGTGGGATTCTTTTTTCCTCCTTGTTCTCTAAGGAAATTGCCAGCAAACTTTGGGACTGGAATCACTTTTCTACATGCAAACTCAGTCAACTCTTCTAACTCCCTTGACAGCAGCAGCACCCCAAGAGCAAAGGCCTTCTGTGCTCAGAGGTCCCAGGCTCTCAGAGCTGTCCATGCTGCATCAAACAGGAGAACTAAATAACTTTCAGACACCATGCAGTGAAACAGTCCACACAGTCCAGGTGTTTCCTTCTCCAGCACTGCCAGAGTGCCCAGGATTTCTGTGTGGACCTGAAAACCTGACCCTGCCAAGTGCCTCCTGCTGATGGTGGTGAAAACCCCTCATTCCCTGACCATCCCCGTGTAATTCCTTGGTATTTAATATAACATTTCCTGCCCAGCACAGGCCCTGATGCAAATTCTCTGTTTTGCTGTTCTCTGCCAGCCCCGGAGAGCACATCCTCCTGCACAGCAGCACTCCTGCACCATGCTGGCCTCCAACCAGTCAGTGCCTTTCAGAGGGAGCCTTGGTGGCTGCGAGAGCTTGTTCCAAACTCACCCTCTCTGTGTGTTTAACTGTGGCCACTGCAGCTGGGACTGGGCTGAGCAGCTCCCTGTGCCCTGCCTGGCTCCTTCCTCCAGCCTGGCCATCCCTGGGACTTTGTTAAAAAACAATTCCCTTTGACACCTGCAGCCCTGCTGCCCACATCTGGAATTTTGTTAAAGCCAGTTCCTTTTGGCACCTGCAGCCCTGCTGCCCACATGTGGGGCTTTGTTAAAAACCAATTCCCCTGGACACCCTGCTGCCCACATCTGGAATTTTGTTAAAAACCAATTTCCCTGGTCACCCTGCTGCCCACATCTGGAATTTTGTTAAAGCAAATTCCCTTTGACACCTGCAGTCCTGCTGCCCACATCTGGAATTTTGTTAAAGCCAGTTCCTTTTGGCATCTGCAGCCCTGCTGCCCACATCTGGGCACAGGGCAAAGGGGGCTCAGGCTGCCTGGCATTTCCCAAAAGGGAACCTGTGGTGTCCCATATGGATATAAATGGATATAAACCTATATAAAATGGATAAAGTGGGGAACACATGCATCCTCCTTCCCTGCTTTTCCCTTGCCAGGCTCCCTATGTCTTGTTTTCAGTGTGGGCACAAGCAGAGAACAGCCCTGGGATGCCGTGGGCTGGGCCAAGCAGTAAAGTTTAGAGAATTGTGTGAGCCACACTGCCCTAGAAAAAACACACAGAAATCACAGAGAAAGACACCTCCACGAAAAAAAATAATTGTTTTTTGATGTGAAGGAAAACATCTGCATGGACACCATTCCTGTGGCTCTCCTTGCAGGGCTCCCCAGTTCCAGGGAGTTCTCCCACACCTCGGGGAAGGCTCAATGCCCGCTGCCTTTTGGGACACATTGAATTAGGATCAGCCCTCCCTCCTGTCTCCATCTGCTCTTCCTGTGGTGGATTTTCTTGAGGATTTAAAAGAAATCCTTTAGATACATTGAAAAAAATTATATATATATATATATATATAGGTATGCACATATTTATACACATATACACACACATGTACATATGTGTGTATATAAAAATATATATAAATATATATATATAAATATATATAATATATATAAAAATATATATAATATATATATAAAATATATATATACATATATATATATATACAGATGGATAGATAGATAGATAGATAGATAGATAGATAGATAGATAGATAGAAAATATGTATTTTTATATAAAATCGTACTTTCAGGTTGTCCCAGGAGCAGGCTGGCTGCACCCCACCCCTACAGCTTCACACTCCCCTCCCGGCACTGCCTGAAATCGGGCTCGAGGAGGGGCTTGGGCGTTTCCCGGCCGGACTCTGGTGGCCTTGGGAGCGATGATCCGGCGAGCCCCGTGCGCGGCAGGTGGCGTCGCAGCTCCACGGGAGACGGGCGGCCGCGGGCGGAGGGCGCGGGGATGCGGGGATGGGGCTCAGGGATGCGGGGATGCGGCTCAGGGATGTGGGGATGGGGACGCGGCTCAGGGATGGGGATGCAGCTCAGAGATGCAGGGATGTGATTCAGGGATGCTGGGATGGGAATGGGGCTCAGGGATGCGGTTCAGGGATGCGGGAATGGGGCTCAGGGATGTGGGGATGGGGCTCAGGGATGCAGGGATGGAGAGATGGGGCTCAGAGATGTGGGAATGGGGTTCAGGGATGCAGGGATGGAGAGATGGGGCTCAGGGATGGAGGGATGCGGTTCAGGGATGCTGGGATGGGGATGGGGCTCAGAGATACAGGATAGGGCTCAGGGATGTGGGGATGGAGAGATGGGACTCAGGGATGGAGAGATGGGGCTCAGGGATGCGGGAATGGGGCTCAGGGATGTTGAAATGGGGCTCAGGGATGCAGGGATGGAGAAATGGGGCTCAGGGATGCGGGAATGGGGCTCAGGGATGCAGGGATGGAGAGATGGGGCTCAGGGATGCAGGGATAGAGAAATGGGGCTCAGGGATGTGGGGAGGGGGCTCAGGGATGCTGGGAGGAGGTTCAGGGATACGGGGATGCGGCTGTGGGATGTGGGGATGCAATTGAAGGATGCGGGGATGGGGCTGGGGAATGCGCCGAGGCTCTCAGGGGCAGGGAGGAGGGGACTGGGCTCGGTCTCTGCCAGCACCGGGAGTTTCCTGTGCCTGCCCGAGTTTGCCCCCGAGGCAGGGCTGGGGTTTGTTGGCCTGTCCCCCTTTGTGGTGGTGGTGGTTGTTGGGGTGTGTGGGCTGTTCATCCCAGACAAAGCTGTTTGGGGATATTTCAGCTGAATTATAGAATCACAGGACAGTTTGGGTGGAAAGGGAGATTGAAGATGATCCAAACCCAACAGCCTTGTCATGGGCAAGGACACCTTGCACTGGTTGCTCCAGCTGGTCCTGAGTACTTCCAGGGATCCAGGGGCAGCCACAGCTTCTCTGGGCACCCTGAGCCAGGCCCTCAGCGCCCTCATATACAGAATTTCTCCCTAAGAGCCAATCTAACCCTGACCTCTGTCAATTTAAATCCATTCCCCCTTGTCCTATCCCTACATGCCTTGGAAATCTGTCTGCACTCAGGGAAACCATCACTCCTGCCTTGGGCGAGCATCCCACTTCTAAAATATGGAAACCTCCTAAAAGGAGTGTGGAACTCTCTGGGAGTGTCACCCACCTCACACAGACACCCAGCCCCACCCTCACTGTCTGTGCTTCCATCCTGACTCTGCAGGATTTGCAGGCAGAGAGCCTGGAACACCCAAACCATGCTGTGCCTTCATCTTTTATTTATTTATTTATTTATTTTTTAATTTTTATTTATTTTTTCTTCTGCTTTTAAACAGTGTTCAATTTTCAACTTCAGAAAAGCTGTGGGGACATTGCCAGAACCACTGCAGTAGGAATTGCACTAAAACTAAATATAGAAATGAAATTTTGGATGAAATACAGGCTTGGGTGCATTTTGGCAGGAGTCTCAGTGTTTTCCTCACAGTGCTGGCTCTGTGTGGAGTAGAATATTCCCAGGAATAGAAGTGGATGGCACTTGGGGCTGCTGTTTTGAAATGAGGAGGGAAAGTTTGCATCAGCAGGAGAGGAGTTAGTAAGAAGAATAGAACTGAACACAGATTTTATGTCCTGCGAAATTCCCAGGGTTTATTTAATTTCTAAGTTGAAGAAAACTTTTTTTTTTTGTCTCTCTGTAAGAACATAATTACCTGGAGACAAATACTTATGTTTAGAACAATTAGCATCAGTGTTGAACTGTTTGGCCTTTTGGTAGCTGATAGCTCATTCTGACACTTCCATCTTGACTTTTGATAAGGTGGCAAGAGTCCAAAAAAAGTCAAAATAAATGGCAAAGTAGAACTGTATCAAAACAATAAAATAGAAGTGAAATTATCCTGTTCCTGCAAGCCACTTTGCATTCATGGAAAATCATCCACTGCCTGAAAAAAACCTTCAGTGGAGCAACTTTTGACCCAGCTCTGTTTAGATTTTCATTTGCTATGGCAAGAGCAGAGGCGTATGCAATTTTCAGGTCCAGGTGAATTGTAATTTATAATATTGCTTTTAAATGAAGCAATGCATAAATATTTGTGTATAAATATCTGTGTATTTATAGATTAATTGTTAATTTACCTTTTCCCCCCAGCTGCTGAATTATGATTTAGCAGGTGGAATGCCTATGGGGTATCCTGCAGTTATTCCATGGGTTCATTGCCTTCAGCCCTTCCCAAGGAGCAGGGCTGTGAGGAGGGTGCTGCTGGTGAGAGATATGAAGGACCTTGGAAATCAACCAATTGAAGAGACCTGTCTCTTGCAAGTTTAATTTTATTAAGGAAGTTTCTCATGCCTGAGCACAGCAATAACCATTCCCTGCAAGGTGGGAAGGCCCAGGGAAGGTGGCTGCCTGTGTGGGCTCCTCTCCTGCTTCCAGCTCTGTCCCCCATCTCACTGTGTCCTTGCCATGACACCCCAAAATCAGAGAGAGACACACACCAGGGTGAGATCCATGGGGGCTGTGAGAGAATTTAAGCTAGAATTTGTTATTCAGTTTTCTTGCAGTGGAAAATTCTGAGACCTTTTTTCTACTTGCAACTTTGCTGACTTGTTTGCCTGTGCTCTCTTTCTGCTTGGTAAAAACATCTTCTTGTTTGGGGTGGGTTTTTCCTTTGCTCTAAGCCATAAAAACCCCTTCTAACTAACACAGCCTTTGCCTCCTTGGTTATCCAGTGAGACTGGCTCAGCAATTCTTTTCTTCTATATCAAAACTTGCTGCCATCTCTATTCCTTCATCAGACTCTACATTTAAAAATCTTCCTGCCAAGCACACACATCTGTGAGACTTTCTTGTCAAACTTTCATCCTTCCCAACAAGCTCCCTCCTTCCTCCTCATTCGCCTGCTCCCTCTCACACTTCTGCTCACAGTCACTGTGACCCAGCTGAACTCAGCTGGGCTTTGATAATGAGAGACCTGGAACTCAGCACTGTGGCATTCACATTCCCTGAACATGATTCCTTCACCCAGGGTTTTTCTCCTGGGAAGCTGAGAGGCCTCAGAGAGAAGGAAAACAATTCTTATCTCATTTGCTTCTCCTGTGCTGTGCTCATGTGGAATGTGTTTGGGGATTGTTTACCCACAGGTGATTGTTCCATTGGATTCTGCTGGGAGTTGTTTTCACTCTTTGGCCAATCAGGGCCGAGCTGTGTCAGGGCTCTGGAGAGAGTCAGGAGTTTTCATTATTATCTTTTTAGCATTCTGTAAGTATCCTTTCTGTATTCTTCAGTATAGTATAGTATTCTTTAGTATAATTCTATATATTTTATATATATATAGTATTATATATATTATAATAATATAGTATGATAAGTAATAAAGTAGCCTTCTGATAAGACGGACTCCATCACTCCTTCCTTCACCAGTGGCCCTGCATTTACAATACAGCACCTCACCCATTTCCTGAGCTCCTGTTCAATGAGGAAACTGAACTCCAACTAAAACTAAAGGATTCATTTTGTGGGGAGCTGGAAATGAGGAGGCAGAAGGTGCAATCTGAGCTGAGAAGGGAGGTTGGGTTTTGCTGAGCTCCTGTGGCACAGAGGAGCCTTCCTGTGGTGACTCAGCCTGCTGACAAATTTTTGGCTTTCTTGCCTTGCTTTCATAGTGCTGTGCTTTTCCTAAACTCCTTCACAGCCAACAAGACCTGTGAAATTTGAGGTTTCTGCTGGTTCTAGGCTTCCTGTGAATTAATTGAACACTAGTGAAATAAGCTACTGGATTGTAAGTGTATTTTCAGCTCCTCCAGGATAGGGAACACGGGGCCTGATTAGGAGGAATGGCTGAGAGAGGCTCAGTGTTTCTGTTGTGAAATGCAGGCTCTGGGGCCCAAAGCTTAAGGGGGGGACTCTGCCTGACTATTGGAAAAGAATTCTCATATTTTTGGTCAAATTTCTGTTAGAGAGTGGGAGCAGAACATCTGAGAAGCTCTGAGGGGAGATGTTCACCTGCTACACCAGAGAACCTGCATTGAATCCTCGGTCTTAATTAGAAGGAGAGGGGAAATGAATCTGAATCTTTCCCAACTCAGTTATTCCTCTTTATCCCCAGCACATGGATCAGTAGCACGGACAACTCTCCCTTAAGTGTTATGAGAAAATTAAAAAGGTCTCATTATATTCCACCATAGCAGCAAATAAATAATAATATTATTATTAATGTCATTACTTCATTCACCTCTCACAAGAGAAACAATTCACTTGCAACTATAGCCAAAGCTTGTTTTGCTGGGGGAGAATTGGGAATCTCAGGGTCATCCCAGCCTCTGCTCCTGGTGCTTTGCTGCTCCCCTGAGCCCCCCATGGTCTCTGCTCAGCGCCAGGTCCTTGGTCTCAGCCTGTGCTGGAGCTGCTCACACATTCCCTGTGCTTCCCAGGGAGGTGGAAACAGCCCCTGACTGTCCTTGACCTACTCCAGAGAGGGGTTATAAAGCATAATTAATTTCACTTTCAGAAGAGCTTCGAGTTCCCAAGAAGAAAAATGCTGGAAAAGTGCAAATCATGATTAATCATCATTATGATTCCTATAAATTCCCACTTCAGCTTGGTTGGAAAACAGGGTATATAGGAGGTGGAAAGGATAGAATGGCCTGGCTGTGCCCTTGGCCCATGGGGCTGCAGAGTGTGGAGTTGCACCTGATTAACACCAGTGCAGGTGGGGAGAGAATCAGAGCCCACAGTCCCCTCTGCACTGATGCTTAGTGCTAAATTGCTGCCAGTCTCTCCCTGAAGCCTCCAGGAGACAGTTCAGTACTGGCTGTTCCTCTCTTTCTCCCTTGTGGAGGGCTTGGAAGGTTTAATTCAATCAGATTTCCTAAATGGAAAATAACAGCGCCATGAAAAAAAAAACCTGCCACGGATGTCTGTGAGAAGGATTTTGTCTTCGGTGAGTTTTGATCTGGATCCTGAAAGAGCAAGACAAAACCCTGTGATTGACATCCTTGTTCTGCAAAAGGTGCCTTGGAGGAAGCTTTCAGAGCCAGAGGTTTCCTTTGCTGCAGGGGGTGTGGAGAAAGTCCAAGTTTCACAGCTTTTTGTTTGGTTTTTTGTGTTGTTTTTTTTTCCTATTTGCAGTGTAAAGATGTGATATCTTCTGAAGTTTTATATTTCTGGAGACAGCAGCTCACCTCAGCAGAAAAAAACCAAGGATTTACTAATCACTGCTGGTCTCCCTGCTGCCCACTGATCCCCCTGGAATGATGCTCTTACCCCCACGAGGCCTCTCCCCTGAGAGGTCCCAAAATCCCAAACCCCTCTCAGCCCTTCTGAGCCTGAAAAATGATGGAAGGAATGTCCAAGGGATCCTGCCAAGGTTTGCCAGGAATCCATCCTGCCTGCCTCCTGGGATGCTCCTGCCAGCACCATCCTTGTGCAGATACTAGAGAGTTTTATTTTTATTCCCCTGCTAGGCTGAAATCAGGGGGTTTTTTTGACTTTTGCTGTAAATCAGAGATGTTTTCTTTCAGTGGCAATGATACTTCCCTGCTGGGTGTGTGGCACTGGGCTTGGTCTGGCTGGGTGCTGGCTCACCAGTGGTGCACTGTGAACAACTCCCTCATTTTTCACCTTTAGATGGGTTTGTTCAGCCCCATTTTTTGGGAGATCCACAGAAATCCCACAACCTTCCCTCTCCCTTGCCACCAAGCCTTGAGGGAGGGAGGAGAGGGATCTTTGCCAGAGCTCCCCCTGTCCATCCATCACCAGGAAAGTGCTGTGACAAACAGCCACGTTCACCCTGGTGCCAGCCAGCCTTCAATTGATTTGCTTGTTAATGCAGCTTCTCCCAGTTTGTGTTTTCCCTAACGAGGAGCATCCAAATGCCAGCCTGTCCTCAGGGGTACATCAGCCTCCCCAGCTGAGGGCAGTAACCAGATTAGAGGCCATGCTGCTCACAAGTGCCTCATGTGCTCTCTCAGTCACTTGCACTTATTTTTTTATTATCTGGATTATTATTTTTTTTTTCCCCACTGATGTGTTTTTTCCCTTCCTCTCAATTGCTCTCTCCCTCAGTTCTCAGTGAAACAAATGTGATGTGACACACACGCACACACACACACACACACGACATCACCTCCCCTGTCCCCGTTTGTCACTTCTCCCCTGTTTGCTCCCCACACTGCCCAGCCAGCCAGGGATGGCTCCACTCAGGTCATGGTCCCCAGGGAAAATCTCTGAACCTTCCCCTGGTGGTGAACCCTTTCTGTATGAATGGGAAATCAGATGAAGAGCTGCTTGAAATGGAGTGAATATGCAAACATTGTGGTAGCTGGGAGGAGGGCAGGATTGTGGCTGGGGGGAACGGCAGGGAGAGCCACAGAACCACAGAAGGGTTTGGGTTGGAAGGGACCTTAAAGCCCATCCAGTGCCATCCCTGCCATGGCAGGGACACCTCCCACTGTCCCAGGCTGCTCCAAACTTCATCCAGCCTGGCCTTGGGCACTGCCAGGGATCCAGGGTGGGCACCCTGTGCCAGGGCCTGCCCACCCTGCCAGGGAACAATTCCTAATTCTCAATATCCCATCTAACCCTGTTTTCTGTCCTTTTGAGGCCATTCCCTGTGTCCTGTCAATGCCAGCCCATGTAAAAGAGGAGAAGAGGACATCCCACCCAGCTGGACACAGCCTGTGGGGCTCGAGGACAGGGAGCACTGGAAGGAGAACTTCTGGAGGGAGAGGTATGACCAGGGCAAAATAAAGCAGATTGAAACAGCTATAAGGCAGGAGAGGAAGGCTCAGGGCTGGGCAGGACAGCTCCTTTGGATGCAGAGAGGTTTGGGGTGCAGGGTGCTCAGGGAGCAGGGCACAGAAATGCTCTGGTGGCCAGAAGGACCCAGCCTTGAGGAATAAAACCCCCAAAAAACCTGAACCAACAGAACTGCTCAGCTCCTGCCATCCAAGGATGAGGAGGAGAGTTTGCTTCCCATCACACTTCACTTTTGGGTTTGATTTCCAGCTCCTTTTTATTAACCTGCGGTCACCTGCTGTAGCAGTGAGCTGCGTGTGATTAATGGCCCCAGAAATGTTCTTGGGTTTGAAAGGCTGCTTGTTTGGGATTTGCACTGAATGTAGGCAGCTGGATTTTATTTTATTTTATTTTATTTTGCATCTTGGCAGCCAGTTCACACCACATGTGCCTCAGTTTGGAAAGGCTGGAGGTGCAGAGGAGTGACAAGGAGCAGGATTCCTGCGCAGAGGGAAAGAGCTTGCAACTATCTGTACCTCAATCTTTGCAATGTTTGCTTTTCTTAAACTTCAAAGCCACCTTGGATATGTCTGTGGGACTGACTCACTGAGCAAATAGCAAACCCAGACCCTTTGGAGAAATTCTCTTTCTGGGAGCACACAGACTCCCCTGAACATGTGACTCAGAGGGGCAATAGCAGAAAGTGGCTAAAAAGTTATTAAACTTCTCCTGAAGTAGAAACAGGAAAACTTTCATTCTCTAAGAATTTATTTTCCTGACTTTTTAATAAAATTTTTGACCTTCCAGGATGAAGTTTCTTTTCTCCCTAGAATTCTAAAAATAACTTGACATTTTTCATGGAAGAAAATGTCTTCCATCCAGATTTCATTTGGTCTTATTCCCGCAAAGCACACTCATACCACTAATTCTTTGCATTTCTAGGCATGAAATTCACCCATGAAATGAGGGAATTATGAAATTAACTGTCTTGAGAACTCAGCTTGACTTGGCTCAGTCTAATAAGACGGTAGGCACCTATAGATATTTATATTTTAAAACTATCTGTGTGGTGCAGCTGGGCTCAAGCTTGGAGAACCCTCGTGTTGCATCTCTGACTTGGCTAACTCCTCCCTGAGCAGCAGGTCTGATGAAAGAGGAAATGGATTGCAAAAAGTTTTTTCTTTCTTTTTTTTTTTCCCCTTGCATTTTATTTCAAAATGTTTTGCAAAAAGTTATTTCTAACCCCAGATCTCTGGGAGCTGCTTCCCCCAGCACTCCTCACTGACTGTGCTCCCAAGGTGTTGGTGCCTGGTCCCAGGGCAATATTGGGAGTTACAGCCCCTCCCCATGAGATATCCACTGGAACTGCAGTTGCTGCTGCTGCCCTGGGATTTCTGGGCTGTTTTTCAGAGTCTCCCAGTGATGTGAATCTGTCACCATGATATTTTCCAAAAAATCCCTTCACCAGGATTCCTTCTCCTGGCAAGATGTGAAGCCTCAGCTTCTCCATCTTTTGCTGCTCTGGAATGTGGTCTGGAGATTGTTTATCCAGCATGTGAATTGTTTTAATTTAATGATCAATCATGGCCCAGCTGTGTTGAGGCTCTGAGGAGTCACGAGTTTTTATTATTCATTCTTGTTAAGCCTTCTGATGTGTCCTTCTCTTTCTTCACTATAGTTTAGTATAGCAATATAATATAATATAATATAATATAATATAATATAATATAATATAATATAATATAATATAATATAATATAATATAATATAATATATCAGCATTCTGGGAACTTGGAGTCAGATTCTCATCTCTCACCTCGTCCTGGGGACCCTCACAAACACCACAGTGAATCCTGCTGGAGCAGCCTGTGGAATGCCCTGCCTGTGTGAGCTGCAATCCCACTGGATGGATGCGATCTCTGTCCAACACCTGGAAAAAGGTGGCTTTCAATTCCTAATTTTACCCCACCAGGACACTTTTTCCCCCTTTTTTCTGCATCTCCAAAGACCCTGACCCCACTGGATTGTCCCACTCCATCCTCCTTTCCTCAAACACAGCCTGTGCCTCTGGTCCCCCTCACCATCCCCTCCCAATCCCTTCCCAGGTCTGACGACTCTAAAGACAAAATATATGAAGAGATGACATTAAAATGACCTTGGCAGTGGGGGTCTTGCAAGTTCATCGGTGATTTTAGCTCCCACCATGGCCTCAGGAGCATCATCTGCCTTTCTTCCAGCTTATAACTGGGTATGGAATCATAATGGTCTGCACTGGGGTTTGGAGGGAGGAGGAAAAGGAAAACAGATGCTACAACTAAGCTGGGATTTCCCTGAGTAAATAAATTATAAAATTACATTAAAGCACCATTTGAGTTGCATATAAAAGCTAGAAAATGAACGTCTCCTCCATAATTGCTGCAAAGGGCCCCAAACAGCCATTTCTATTTGCAGTTTCATATTTCAATAAACTTTTTTATTTCTATTTGAGTGAACGTTCCTGTTCATGAATATTCGGAGGGATTCAGAGCACTGTCCAAAACTAATGCCAATTTTTGGGGCAAAGCCACATTCCCCCTCAGTCTGTGCCGATACTCCCCCCTCCATGCCCATGGAAAAGCAGTGAGAGGGCTATGATAAACATCTCCAGAGAGAATTGCTTTAGCTCAGGCACAAAATCAACTTTCTGAGAGGTTTTAAGGAAACAAGAGAGCAAGCAAACAAATTCCCTTTTTTCCTTTGCAGACACCCCCTTTTTGCCTTTTCTCAGTACTTCTGTGGTTGTCCTAATTGGATCTACAGGACTCCCTGTGTTCCCTCAGAGCCCCAGTGCTGCTACAGACTTATAAAAACTCCCACCTTAGGGTACAACTCGAGTTGTACTTTTCTCTCTCTTTTCTAGTAGAAATCATGTCATTTGTGGATGGATGGAGCCTTTCCTTCGGTGTTTAAATTGAACCCAGCTTGTGCAACATGCTTAACTAAATTAAGGAATGGAGGAAATCACTTGCTCACCTTGTCCTGAAAGCTCAAAGCCAGGAAATGAGAAGGCTACACTGCTCTTTTATTTTTTTTTCCTTATCCAGGACTGAAATAAGAGCTTGTTCCTTCAGATTTTTCAGAGGGAAAGAGTTTGGTCTAGCAAGAAATCAGCTCAGTCAGGGGTATGAAAGAAACCCAGTTTAGGTTCCTGCTGTGAATCATGCAATGGATATCACCTGCCTTCCCTTATCCTGAAAAGTTTCTGGTCCTTCTGAGTTCTGAGCAGCAATTCCCCTTTGAGAACATTTACTCTTGAACCTGACACACATCAGCAGAGAAATTTCAGTTTAACCCATCTCTCAATAAATAGAATTAATTACAGGCTGACCTATTTGATGATTGAGGCTGTGCCGTGAAATGTCGGGCCCAGGAACTTCACTTTTCCTTTTCCATCAGACTTCTTACACAAGGACCATCAAATGTACTTCACCTGCAAGAATTTCCCTCTCCCCATGCAAGGATTTCCCTCTCCCCATGCAAGGATTTCTCTCTCCCCATGCAAGGATTTCCTTTTCTTCATTCAAGGATCTCTCCCCATGCAAAGATCTCCCTCTTCCCATTCAAGGACCTCTCCCCAAGCAAGAATTTCCTTCCCCCATGCAAGGATCTCCCTCTCCCCATTGCATGACCTCTCCCCATGCAAGAATTTCCCCCTCCCCATTCAAGGACCTCTCTTCATGCAAAAATTTCTCTCTCCCCATGCAAGGATCTCCTTCTCCCCATTCAAGGATCTCTCCTCATGCAAGAATTTTCCTCTCCCCATGCAAGAATTTCCTTCCCTCCATTCAAGGACCTCTCCCCATGCAGGGATCACCTTCTCTCCATTCAAGGATCTCTCCCCATGCAAGAATTTCCTTCTCCCCATGCAAGGACCACTCTCCATTCAATGACCTCTCCCCATGCAAGGATCTCCCTCTCCCCATTGCAGGACCTCTCCCCATGCAAGAATTTCTTTCTCCCCATGCAAGGATTTCTCTCTCCCCATGCAAGAATTTCCTTCTCCCCATGCAAGGACCTCTCTCCATTCAAGGACCCCTCCCCATGCAAGAATTTCCTCCTCCCCATTCAAGGACCTCTCTTCATGCAAGAATTTTCCTCTCCTCATGCAAGAATTTCCCTCTCCCCATGCAATGATCTCCATCTCCCCATTGAAGGACCTCTGCCCATGCAATAATTTCCTTCTCCCCATTCAAGGATCTCCCTCTCCCCATGCAAGGATCTCCTTCTTTCAATGCAAGGATCTTCCTCTCCTCATTCAAGAACCTCTCCCCAAGCAAGAATTTCCTTCTCTCCATGCAAGGATCTCCTTCTCCCCATTGAAGGACCTCTCTCCATGCAAGAATTTCTCTCTCCCCATGCAAGGATCTCCTTCTTTCAATGCAAGAACCTCTCCTCATGCCAGAATTTCCCTCTCCCATGCCTTTGCCCTTTCTTTTCTCAGCTCACTACCTCTGTGGATGTCCTGGTTGGATTTACCGCACTCCCCACGTTCCCTCAGAGCCCCAGTGCTGCTGCAGACTTATAAAAACTATTTTGCTGGATTGCCCTGTCCCATGGGAAGCACTTAAGCACTGAGAGGATAAATTTGGGACTCAAATCCCATCAGGCAATCCAGTACCAGCCTGGTGTTGCTGTGGAGCAGCTCTGGATTGCTCAAACCCCCTCCTCAGGGCTTTGCCCAGCTTTCCTTGTCAATTAAGCTGATGCAGTGCACTTTGCAGAGACCATCCATGGAGTCTCCACAACCTGATTGCTTCAGGGAGAATTCCCTGTGCTGCTTTGGATGGAGGGTTGTTGGTTCTTTTTGTGTGTTTTTTTTTTTCTTGTGTTTTTTTTTTTTGTTCGTTTGTTTTGTGGTTTTTTGTTTGTTTGCTTTTTTTTTGTTTGTTTTTGGTTTTTTATTTTTGGTTTTTTGGTGGGTTTTTTTGGGGTTTTTTGGGGTTTTTTGGGGGTTTTTTTTTGGTTTTTTTGGCTTTTTGGGGGTTTTTTGTTGGTTTTTTTTGTTTGTTTTGTTTTTTTGTGGGCCTTTTTGGTTTTGTTTTGGTTTTTTGTGGGCCTTTTTGGTTTTGTTTTGGTTTTTTTGGGGTTTTTTTTGGTTTTTTTTTTGTTTTTTTTGTTTTTTTTTGTTTGGTGCATGATCAAGACCTGCTTCTTGGGAATCTGGAGTGCTGCTGGCTCGTGACCACCAGGATGGGAAAATGCTGTGAGGTGGGGCTCCAAGGGGAACTATCCCTGTATATATATATATATTTTTTTTTTTTCATTTTTGAAGAGACATCACACCACCGCCTGGCTGTGCCTCCTGCCTTGCTGTGAGCTGGCTGAGGGAGGCTGGGGCTCTGTGCCTGGGTGCAGGGGAGAGGGGCTGCTGGAGCGAGCTGGGTCCATATGTCCGTAGGCATCCCGGAGACCGGTGCAATATGGAGCAGCTCAGGCTTTGATGAATGTTGTCATTAGTGTTCGTGGCACTTACGGGCTCCCATTCATCCTGAGCTACAGTGATTTATGTCCAGAGCACATATCCAGGCACAAAGTACTTTAAAAACTTGTGAGGGGGGAGGCTCTCTAAGAGCTTTAGCCTCTTCCCCCTCCTCTCCTTCCCCACAAGTTAATCCTGGTTAAAAATAAGCCAGGGTGCCACTGGGACAGGGATCCTTCCCTCCTCCCCATGGCTGTCCCCTCTGCCCCTCTTCTCTGCATTGAGAAGACCCCTTATCCCTAAAAAACTTGACTTTTTAAAGCTGCTGACGTTTCTCCTTCTCCTCACACGGCCCAGAGTGCATTTCCAAAGCTGCCTGCTCGTGGCAGGGTGGTGATGCAGGGATTGCACCTGGCCGGTGTGGGAATGAGCTTGGGAACCTCACTGACACAGTGTGACAGTGGGAAATGCAGGAGGGGAACAGAGGTGGAGGACAGGTTTGATTGTTTGGTGAAAACCCCTGGATTTCTGTCCTCCCGAGTCCCAATTAATTTCCAGTTGGGCAAAAGGAAGACTCAAAGCCAAGAATTGTATTATGATACCAGGAAAAGTTGCCTTCCCTACTTTTGTTAGGTATGAATAACTTTTTAAAGAGTCAAAATGACAAATGCCAGGCATTCAAACCCAAAGTTTTTATTGAACCTAAGTGAGGTTTTTCCCCCCCTCTTTCTGTTCCATTTTAAGAAAAAATAGACCATTTTTGTCCTGATTTGGATGGGGAAGCTGATCTCAATCTTTTACAGAATGGGAACTCAGCTTTCTGATGAGCTCTGCCTGAGTATGGACTCCCCAGTCAGCAGTTTAATGCCATTCTATTCATTTACACCCGTGTAAATCAGGAGTAATTGTCCTGAATCAATGTCACCGTGATTGACCAGATTTTCAGAAGAGCTGAGCTCCCAGCTAAGCCCCTGCCATACGTGGCCAGATGTATTTATTTATTTCATTTAAAGAGCTCCGTGGATACCTATCCCCTCTGAAATTGGGCACTGAGTGACAATATTGAATGCTGATTGCAGCTTGTCAGAAAATGAGGGAGGGGAGGAAAAGCAATATTTGCAAAATGCTTTGAAAAAGAGTTGGGTTTTGGAGGTTTTTTTTTTTCCTTACTTTTCCTTTTCAAAGAGTGTTGTGTTTTTCTCGGTTAACTTCCATCCTCCTCCTCCTTCCAAGGTTTTGTGCACATTTCCTGCTTTCCATTCCTGAATATCTCTCCCTGCCTTGGCCTGGGAGATGGATCACAGCACAAAATGTGCATGAGACACCCCACGGAGCGAGGGGCTGCCAAAAAAGGACTCCCCAAAGGTGAAGTGCCCCCCCAACCTCTGCTGGAGTTACATTTGTCCTCTTTGGGTGTGAGCTTTCCTCTGCAGCCAAAGGTTCAAGAAAGTCTCAGGGCACATTTTAAGGATTTTGAGGGTTTTTTCCTCAAGGAAAGAGAGGTGAAGGTTGGGGATGGACTTGGAAAGGACAGGGTCCATTTGAGTGACATTTAAACAGCCTGGTCTAGTGCAAGGTGTCCCTGCCCTTGGGAGGGTGTTGGGATGGATGATCCTGAAGGCCCCAGCCCAAACCATGGGAGCACTCTGTGGTTCTGTGTGCTTTGCCCAGATGTGCCATGGCTGGATTCCACTCTGCAGCTTTGCCTTCAGCCCTAAATGCTGCCCTTTGGAGCACTTTCCAGTCACAGCAGTGGGCCAGCCACCAAAGGGAGATGTAAGAGCTGAAATGGGAAATGTGGGACTCCAGGCAGCTCTTCAAAATGCAGTTTATTGTATACAAAATGCAGTTTATTGTATACAAAATGCAGTTTATTCCATCCAAAAGGTTACAGCAGTCCAGGGTGGTGGGTGACAGAGCTGTGCCCACAGCTGTCAGCTCCAGCTGCAGGCAGGCCTGGAGACCCTTTGGTTTTGGTTACAGTGCATTCTGTACTTTCCTTTGCTGAGCATCTTCATACAGCAGAACCAATCTATACCTTAACTATTATCTATAGCCCATCATAACTACTATCATTACCATATTCATGTCACTGTTCTCCAATCACTAAAAGTCAGTACATTACAGTTTAAGCTAGAAGTTGTTTTTCAGTTTTCTTGCAGTGGAAAATTCTGAGACCTTTTTTCTACTTGCAACTTTGCTGGCTTGTTTGCCTGTGCTCTCTTTCTGCTTGGTAAAAACATCTTCTTGTTTGGGGTGGGTTTATCCTTTGCTCTAAGCCATAAAACCCCTTCTAACTAACACAGCCTTTGCCTCCTTGGTTATCCAGTGAGACTGGCTCAGCAATTCTTTTCTTCTATATCAAAACTTGCTGCCATCTCTATTCCTTCATCAGACTCTACATTTAAAAATCTTTCTGCTAAGCACACATATCTGTGAGACTTTCTTGCCAAACTTTCATCCTTCCCAACAGGGAGATGTGAGGCACTCTGTGTGGGGCTCCAACTTGTCCTCCTGCACACACTTTAATCCTTGAGGTGGCCTTGCTGCCACCTCCCTTCCCCGTGCTGTGGCATTCTCAGGCACCTTGTGTGCACAGAAGGGCTGCTTGCTGCCCTGAGGCTCTGCCCTGGATGAGGAGGTCCTGAATTGCCTCTCCTCTCCCCTCCCTGCGGTTTCCCTGCCTCTCCTTGGCCCTGGTGGATGGATGGGGAGCACCTCAGGGACCCAGGGTGTGTGGGTGAGGGCAGGGGCACAGGGCCTGGGGGAAGGATGATGCTCTGTGTGTGTTGAACTACATGTTCTCATTTGGTTCCGCATGGAATATGAAAGGCAAGCAGAAACCCAATTAGTGACCTGTGAACCAGCCCGTGTTATCTCTGGGAGCACGCTGCCATCTGCCAGCTCCTCCAGCACCCCACAGCCCCCTCCCTGTGCCCAGCTCAATCCAACAGGTACTGGGGCTGGAAACACCACACAGGGGCCAAGATTTAATAAAACAAAGCTTAATCACCTCCCACCCCCCAGAACATCCCCCAGCCCCTGGCTGTCTGCAGCCTCCTCTCTTCACCTCACTCATCACCCTCTGTTTGCTCATCCTGCAGATCGACTGGGCTTGGGAAATTCTGGCTTTGCTGCCCCTGCAAGGGTTGAGAGCATCTCAGAGCACTGATGAGGAGCTCTTTTGACTGCTGATAGCTGGGCTGACAGGGCTCAGCTCGCACCACAGGCTGCTGTCAGCAGTTTGCTGTCTGCTGTGGTCAGAGAAAGCTGCCCCCAGCCAGAAAGGGGGAGATTTCCAGGGAGAACGTAGGAAAAAAAAAAAAAAGAAATAAATCCTTGCAGTTCTGGCATCTGAGATTGCTGGATCTGGGCATTGCTGCAACGAAACCCAGAGGTGGGAGACAGGCAGAGCTGGACTCAGAGATGCTGCTGACATGAACTGCCAAGGGGAGGCTGTTCCCTGCTGCTGACCTTGCTCTTGGGTGGATGCTGTCTCTGGGATCTTTGCAGGGATCTGGACAGGGGTGGCCACCTGCAGGTTTGTCCTCGCTGCTGTGACACAGCGGAAAGGGAAGAAAATGGCAACAACATGGCCTGGGTGCCATGACCTGTGACCATGTTCACAGGGGTCCCAGGATGAGGGAAGAGAGGAGGATCTGACTCCATGTTTCAGAAGGCTTGATTTATTATTTTATGATATATATTACATTAAAACTATACTAAAATAATAGAAGAAAGGATTTCATCAGAAGGCTGGCTAAGAATAGAATAGGAAAGAATGATAACAAAGGTTTGTGGCTTGGCTAGAGAGACTGAGCCAGCTGACTGTGATTGGCCATTAATTACAAACAACCACATGAGACCAATCCCAGATGCACCTGTTGCATTCCACAGCAGCAGATAACCATTGTTTCCATTTTGTTCCTGAGGCCTCTCAGCTTCTAAGGAGGAAAAATCCTAAGGAAAGGATTTTTCATAAAAGATGTCTGCGACAATGACCTGGGTGCTGGGGATGGGTGGAGCTCCCCAGCAGCCCCTGAGTTTGTCCCAGTGCTCTGAGAGGCTCAGGGCATGGCAGAGGGATGGGTGGCACCCACAGCTCGTGTGCCACGGGAGAAGGAAGGAGGAGAATGAAAGGAACGGCTCCCTGCAGCAAACTGCCTGGTGGGACAGTGAGAGGAACACTCCTCCCAGCTCGTCTCTCTCTGTGACTGGCCAAGATTTTGGCTGTGCCACTTTTCCCCCCCAGCAGCCTGGATAATTGTGTGTTTACAGCAAAATTGACAGATGGGAGTTGCAGTGTTTCAGGGAGGCAGATGGCATCAGAGGAGGGTGGGAAAAGTCTGGCAAGGAAATGCCAAGCGGCTCTCCTCGTGCCAAAGCTGCAGCATATGCCTGCCTTATGCAAAGCAGCCCTGTTTTCCTCCAGAAAAGTTCAGGGAGGTAGAGCTGTGAATCAATAACCTGGGTCTCCTGTCAAATGCTGCCTGAGCCCATGGTCTCTGTCTTTCCCAGCTAGAGAGAAGTGTCTGTGAACATGAGAGGAGGGAAGGAATTTGAAAATTGCTCCCTGGCTCCAGCTGTGTGTGGGCCCAGGCGTTCCCCAGGCTCTCTGTGGTGCTGTATCCCCCCTCCACCCCATCCTGCAGCAAGGGGTCTCTGTAGGAATGAGCTGAACTTTGCTTTCCTCTGCAGAGCACAAGGTGCTCTTCCTTGGTTAAAAGCCCATCATTTCATCCAGAGGCTTGGAGAAGGCTCAGCCTGTCATTGCTTTGCAAACCCTGCTCCCCAGGTCAGGAAAGGACAGGGACACTTGGCTGCTCCCAAGGGATTACCTTATTTCACTTTCTTACCATTTCTCACAGTCTGGGATTTTATCTTCCAAAATGTGCTGCTGGAAGCGTGTCTCATACTGGAGCTTGTGGTTTTTTCTGCTGTAAGTTGAGGAGTACTGGTAAGGAGTTTGCTTTCCCATACATATGGAGATATCAACTACACAGATATAAAAACCTGGATGTTTTCAGCCTCCAAGAACACTCATCCCAACCACCCACCTGCCTGAGGACAAGGATCCCCACGTGAACCCCTCTGAATAAAAAATGGGCGAGTGGGAAAGAAAGGAAGATCAAAGCTGCAGCATCATCATCCTCCCTGCTCCCTCCCTGCTCCAGAGCTCTGCTGAGCTTCCAGTGCTGTGGGGTGACCCAGGAATTCTGTGCTGGATCTAGCCCAGCTCTGTGAGAATTGGGCTCTCAGAGCCTCCCTGAATGGGATGCCCCAGCTCTGGCCACTCATTTGTGGCAGTTCATCATTCTTGGGAGGGAAAGGGGCATGTTCAGGTTGTTTTTCTCTCTCTTTCAAACCCTGCCATCTCGATGGGATGCAGGAATTCAGCATGCAGGGCAATAAACCCTGGACCCTCAGCCCAGCCAAGGGAATGGCCCCAAGGGGAGAGAATTTCTTAATTCCCCTGACTGCAGGCTCCTCTTCCTTGGCAGCTATCACTGAATTCAGCTCAATTTTTGTTCTGCAACAGATTTCCTTTAAACCCCCATTGAAGGATTCAGCAGTGAGCTTGAATTGTTGGTGATGGGATTGAGAAATTTCAGTGGGATGCAAAGATCCATCCTTGCCTTGGGTTTTGTGGGAGCTGAGGGGGCCCAGCACATTGTGCATGATGCAGGATCAGGCTGTGACACCTCTCCAATGACACTGGACAAACCAACAGTCTATCTAATGTTTCTTCTATTATAAAAGAATGTAAAACAATAAGTTATTTACATAAAGTGTGTGAAAAAGTTCGTAAACATCAGAAGGCTTAGAAAATCTTAAAAAATCAGGGCAACAACTGAGTCTGTGAGTTGGCTGACAAAGAAACCCTTCCCTGGACCAAAAGGAGCTGCTCTGGCAAGGCAGAAATGTTGCCCTGATGCACCAAGAAGTCCATGTGCAAGGAGTGCCGGAAACACTGGTGTTGGGAAGGATGAAAGTTTGACAAGAAAGTCTCACAGATATGTGTGCTTGGCAGAAAGATTTTTGGATGTAGAGTCTGATGAAGGAATAGAGATGGAAGCAAGTTTTGATATACAAGAAAAGAATCGCTAAGCCAGTCTCACTGGATAACCAAGGAGGCAAAGGCTGTGTTAGTTAGAAGGGGTTTTTATGGCTTAGAGAAAAGGATAAACCCACCCCAAACAAGAAGATGTTTTTACCAAGCAGAAAAATAGGCAAACAAGACTGACAGTATTGCAAGCAGAAAAAAGGTCTCAGAATTTTCCACTGCAAGAAAAGTGAAAAACAACTTCTAGCTTAAACTGTAATGTACTGACTTTGAGTGATTGGACAATAGCAACATGAATATGGTAATGATAGTAGTTATGATAGGCTATAGCTAATAATTAAGGTACAGATTGGTTCTGCTGTATGAAGATGCTCAGCAAAGAAAAGTCTAGAATGCATTGTAACCAAAACCAAAGGGTCTCCAGGCCTGCCTGCAGCTGGAGCTGACAGCTGTGGGCGCAGCTCTGTCACCCACCACCCTGGACTGCTGTGATACCTTGGATGGAATAAACTGCATTTTGGATACAATAAACTGCATTTTGGATACAATAAACTGCATTTTGGAGTGCTGCCTGGAGTCCCACATCTCTCATTTTGGCTCTTACACACTGGGATGCAGGAATGGGGAGCAAAGCAGGGAGGAGGGAGAAATACTGAGCTAAGGAGGTGGGCAGGCAGCCCTGCTGTGGGGGAAGGTTAAACTCCTATTGATCTGTACAAGGAAAACATTCTCACTGCTTCTCATCCTCCTTTCAGATGATCCTGCATCAAATAAAAAAAAGGGCTGTTTTCCAAGCCTGGCTTTGGAGATCTTTTCAGTGATATAGCAGATAAACAGCAGCTTGCTGACAGTGGAGGTGCCAAAGTGACTTTTTGATGATATAAGCTGGGCTGGGAGGGAGGAGGGACAGGAGAGGTTGCTGAACGTGATGGAATGAGGAGGAAGGTGACAGGCAGGGCCGGGACAAGGACACTGGGATGATGGGAGACAGCTCAACACAAGGCTGGGGGGATGTGTGGTGGGGAAGGGAATGCCCAGTGCCGGGAGCTGGATCTGCATTCCTCTCTCAGGAAATCCCAGCAGTGCTCTGAGCTCTGTGCCCAGAGAAAACGGGGTCTTTGCTCAGCTCTGCTCCAGGGTAGAGCACAAGTATCATTTCAGGAATAGACACAAAGCAGATCACAGATCTGATGCCACTTGCAGCTTGGGAGGTTTTATTCCTTGCCTAACACACACGTGTCCACATGAGGTGGACAGGGAGCTGAGCCCCCATCCCATGGCCACAGGGCAGGGATGCATTTCCTCTCCACAGCATGGCAGGATCCCAACATGTCAGGACCCAGGACATCCCTCTGGCTGTCCTGAGCAGCCAGGACCCTGCCAGGGGGCTCAGAGACCCTGGCACAGAGCCCAGAACACCTGTGGCTTTGATTATGACCCATGGAGCAAGTTACCAACCTTAGATGAAGATCCGCAAACCATGACAAATTAAGTAGAATGATAGTGAATATATCACAGGGTGGAAAAGTAGATTTTGGAGTTTTTAGAATGGGGATTCAGGGGGCAAGATGGAGGGATCTGGGTGTGTCCAGCCTTTCTCCTTCTTCTTCTTCTTGGCCTCCATCTCCTGCTGTGATGGTGGCACTTTTGGATTGGTTTAGAGTAGAAGCTCACTGTCTAACATAGGTGATAGGTATTGGGAAGTAATTGTAAATATTGTACAGGTAGTTTTTAGTATAAAGACCTAACACTGCCCTGGGGGCAGGCAGAGTGCCTGGAACTGTCCTGCTGGATGGACCTTGGCAGGGCAGGAGAAAGAATTCTATATATAAGAAACAATAAACAACCTTGAGAGTGAGAAATGAAGAGCCCTGACTCTTTCTTCAAGCACCGGGCTGGGAAAAGAGAATTTTAACAATCTTGGGGTCACCCTGACCAGCTAGAGATCCTGACACCAACACTGGTGGAACTTGTGAGAACTTCAGGGGCAGGGGAGAGGCCTCCTGGCATCCTGGAGCCCAGCACAGACCCTACATGTCCCTCATTCCTTGGGGCAGCTCTCTCCCACATCCCTGGCCTCGGTGCTCCCAGCTGTTGGATGGAGCTGAGTACATCCCTGCACACAGCCCTGAGCTATTCCCATGAAAAGCTGTGTCTAACTGTGAAGTATTATTATTGCACACCTTTTGGAAAGTGCCTTGAGACGTCTTGGGATGATAAGGTGCTATAAGGCGGGGAAGTTGTGCAGAGATAAATTCACTGTGAAATGTGTTTTGCTAGAGACATTTATGTAGCATATCATCTTATCAAGGAACTTTGCCCAAGAAACAAATTCTCATGCCTGTATAAAGAGACTATAATTGAACTGTTGACTCACAGTTATGGGAAAAGACAGAGTGGGGGAAGATTTCCAGGGCCTCTAGGACCCCAAGGAGGGATATAATTAAGTAAGACATAATTGGAAACCTAAAGCAAGCCCATTGACTCTGAGTGAGTGCTGAAACAGCAAGGCAGGAGAGCTGGGTGGAGGCTGAATTTGCAAAGCAGATGGCTGAGGATTTGTAGGTCGCCAGCTCTTGGATCTGCTGGGCCAGGATGGGGTCAGGGTACCATATGGATGAAGGGCAAAAAAGACAACACATCCGAGCAAGCCCTGCTCCTGCTTCCCCAGAAAGGCTCTGCTCACTCAGGAACACCACAGACTCTCACACCATTTTTTTTTCACAAATTCTCAAGAAGAAATTGAGTCCCAGTCTTCTTCACTGACACCAGGGCCAGCACAGGCTTCAGTTATTTGAGATCACACAGCCAAGAAGGAAATATGAGGAGGTTTCAATGCTAAATGGGCTTGAACTCTGCCCTTGCCCTGCTTTAGGTTAGCCCAGGCTTGGTTCTGCCAGCTTCTGCAACAGATCTGTTTCATAAACTGATTTTCCTCCTTGATGACAATTTTTATGAGCTTTAATTTATTTTTTTTTTCTCTCTGTCATTGGGAATGTATATAAGAAATGCAAGACTGTAAGAAGCTCTCAGGAAGCAGGAGAGAACACCATCCCTGTATCTGTAACCCCCAATTTATGGCTCACTGGTTAGCACATAGATTTAGGGTGGGAAGTGCCACACTGAGGACTCTCTTGTGGGTTACTTAGGCTGGGTTTGCTCTTGTTTAATCCTCAGATTATCCCGAGCATCAGCAAACCCTGGTGACTGTTGCGGCTCTCTACCCCAAACCAGAAGAGGGGGCAGAGCAGATCCAAGTCTCCTGCTCAGAAGTTGTGCCCCTCATCTCACGTTGCTGCGGCTGATCTCTATTTTCCTTAAACTCTACAGACAGTGTCTTCAGAACTTAATTTGATTTTGATTGATTTTTTGAAACTTGAAACACTTGTAAACTAATTTTCAGTGTATTACTCTTGTCAACTCTTAAAGATTTTGTCAGTAAGAATTTGCTGAACAGACACAGTAATTTTGTTTCTCATTTTGGCAGATCACCCCTAAAGAGGAAAGTGGGGAGGAGGGGGTGTTATTATAGCTGCAGCTATTAGAATATACCTTCCAATTACTCTGCTCCTATTTATGAGACATTTCAGAGCCATTTCTGAGAGCAGCCTCGAGGAGTTCAAGGCGTACACGTGTGTGTAACTGCATAAAACCTCCCCATTTGCTTGTTCACCCACTCCTGGAGTGATTGTTAGCTCTGACGGTGATGCCTTAGGATTTTAGCTTTTATATTTTTCATATATTTGTAATCCTGAAATTCTTATATTTTTTATATATCTATATCTATCTATCTATCAAATACATATATAGTATATATATTATGTTATATTATATTATATTATATTATATTATATTATATTATATTATATTATATTATATTATATTATATTATATTATATATATAATACCTTTTATTATTCTATAGAACTCCTAAGTCCACACACACTGAGGAAGCAGTGGCTGTGCTGCTGCAGTCTCTGTTTTATTTCTCCCAATCAAGTTGGTTTTCAGGGAAGTTTATTCCCCCTGGATGTCTCAGTGCAACCTTTGGATCATCTACCCTGTTGCTTTTTGAGATGGGGAGTTTAATTCTTGACCTATTGCCACTTTGTGCGTTCCAGATTGCCCTCAGCAGCAGGGTGTCTGGGGAGAGATTTGTAGACAAAAAATGGACAAAATCCCTCCAAGCTTTAAGCTCAGCTGTTTGGGTTTTGTGTTGTCAATGGTGTGTTCATCCCACCTTGCTCCCTCTGCCCTTCCTTGTTTTGCTTTATTCCCTCTCAGGGAAAGGATTTTCAACTCAAACTCTCAGAATATGCTGATTGCAAACTGGAATCTGAAAAAATAGCAGTGGCCTTTTCCTAGGGAAAAAAAAAAAATCAAGGGAAATAAAAAGTTTTTTTTCTTTTTATTTTTTCCTTCTGAAACAGCAAATGGGATGGGGACGGGACACAGCAAGGAGCTTCCTGCCATCTGGGCTGGAAGATCTGCTCAGCACTGCTCTCTTCATTCTTCCATCACTTGCATCTCTCATCAATTATCATCACAGAGCTGGTCGATATTGAAATGAAACTGCCAGGGATTGATGGCAGAGTCACTGAAGTGTCCTGCACAAATGACATTTTCCTCATTTTGGGGCTAGGGAGGATGAGCCAGGCTGGGGGGAGGCTGGGAGGGATGGAGGCTGGGAAGACACGCATGGAAAGGCATTTGCCTCCTCAGAAAAGCTGACAAAATGTCCAAACCTAATGCTCTGCCCCGTGGATCACCAATGTATTTCTGGGGACAGCTTTTGCTGCTAATGGAGTATTTCTCAGAGCACTTTTCAAGCCCTCTAGTGGGACTTGCTGCTTTCTGTGCTTCTTGAAAGCTGTCACAGGCAAACAGAGCAGGTAAATCTAGGTGGATAAGTTGGGGCTTTTGAGCTGAGTTAGTAAACACAGGTTTTTAAGGTGCACCTGCGCCTGTTTAGGTTCATTACATTTATATTGCACATAGGGTGAAGACACCCTATTGTATGTGCAGGGAATGCCCTGACAAAGGCAGGAATGAGGAATCTGACTCCATGTTCTCAGAAGGCTAATTTATTACTTTATTATACTATATTATTTTAAAGAATACTATACTAACTATACTAAAGAATACAGAAAATATACTTTTTAACCAACTGCAGGATGTGCCAACCATTGCTGCAGGCGGGCTGGGCATTGTGGCTTTCACATTCTCTGGAAAAATCCCTTCACCCAGGGTTTTTCTCCTGGGAAGCTGAGGAGCCTCAGAGAAAAGGAAAACCATTCTTATCTCATTTGCTTCTCCTGTGTTGTGCTCATGTGGAATGTGTTTGGAGATTGTTTACCCACAGGTGATTGTTCCATTGGATTCTGCTGGGAGTTGTTTTCACTCTTTGGCCAATCAGGGCCAAGCTGTGTCAGGGCTCTGGAAAGAGTCACCAGTTTTCATTATTATCTTTTGAGCATTCTGTAAGTATTCTTTCTGTATTCTTTAGTATAGTTTAGTATAGTATTCTTTAATATAATACAGTATCATAAAGTAATAAATTAGCCTTCTTAGAGCATGGAGTCAGATCCATCATTCCTGCTTTCATCAGGGCATTCCCTGCAAATACAATACCTGTGCCTGACACATGCCCACCTTTGCCACACCATATTTGTGACCCAAATATCTGTTACAATATTAGCCCCTCTCCTGCTGCTCATTGCCAGGAGCTGTTGGAAGTGGAAGGAAGGGATTTTGTCTTGAGCACAGGGATATTTTCATCCCTGGCATGGTTGTGCTGAGCTCACCGGAGCTGGAGCTGCTCTGAGCTCGGCCTGGTGTGTGCTGCTTTGAAGGGGATGGTTTTTGCCTGGCCACCCTCCTGCCTGCTCATCCTGTGTCCCCAGCGAGGGCTCCTCCAGCATATGCTGCTCCTCAGCGTGGTGCTTGCACAATGTAATTATCTGGAGCTGTTTCCTCCAGTGCTCACTTTCCCATTGTTCTGTTTTATTTGGCTTCCAAGGCCCTACTTCCTCTCTCTTTCGGTCTGGGTTGTTTTCTCTTCCAGAGAAATTGGTGTGTGCAGTGATTTGATCCCATCCCTAGGCTGCATTTGAAGGATATTGTCTATTTTCAGAATTCTCAGCTGTGTTTATGCTCCAGGCTCCAAACCTCTTTCTCCTACTGAAAAGAGGGAGCAAATCCTCCCTTTGCCTCCTGCCCTGCGCAGCCACTGGCTCAGGGATGTATTGTTTGAAATAACCATTAACCTCCCCAAAATGTGGGTCACTTTCTATTGCAGTGACAGATCTTTCTCTCCATCTTTCCTGCACATTTTTCTATTGGCTACAAAGACACCAATGCGTGAGTCCTTGAGAATGTGGAACCAAAAAAGTTCCCCAGAGAGGGGAGGTGATTTGTGGGCCACAGAAAAAAAAACCAGGAAAACTCCAGGTGTGATTCCACTGTGATTCCAAGGGTGACAGAAATGGTGTAAGGGCACCAGACACTGTTTTATTTTCAGGGAGGAGGGTCTGTGGATAAAGCTTTGTTGTTAGGTAATCAGCAGCTCCTGCACATGAAGCCAATTTCTGGTACTCAGAGGTGGAAAGTTTGGTTGCAATTCTGCCTCCTTGGAGAAACCTGCTCTGTCCTTGCCTGTAGAGAGGGACGGGGCTTAGGGGTCCATTGTGATCAGCTACTCCCTTCATCCAAAGGCATTTAAAGGTGGTCCCAGTGGGCCTGAGGGGGCCTTGTTCCATGGCTGACTGGTTAATTGTGGATCTGGGGCATTTCCTCCAGACCCCCTTTTGCATCAGTGCCCAGGAGAGGTGTGGCATTCACATTCTATGAAAAAATCCCTTCACTCAGGGTTTTTCTCCTGGGAACCTGAGTGGCCTCAGAACAAAAAGGAAAACAATTCTTATCTCATTTGCTTCTCCTGTGTTGTGCTCATGTGGAATGTGTTTGGGGATTGTTTACCCACAGGTGATTGTTCCATTGGATTCTGCTGGGAGTTGTTTTCACTCTTTGGCCAATCAGGGCCAAGCTGTGTCAGGGCTCTGGAGAGAGTCAGGAGTTTTCATTATTATCTTTTGAGCATTCTGTAAGTATCCTTGCTGTGTTCTTTAGTATAGTATAGTATTCTTTAATATAATATAGTATTATAAATTAATAAATTAGCCTTCTGAGAACATGGAGTCAGACTCATCATTCTTTCCTGCCACAGGGGACCCCACAAATACAATAATGGTGGGCTTGGACAGATAAACCCATCAGTGGGTATCTTTTCTGTATTCTTTAGTTTAGTATAGTATAGTATTCTTTTATATAATATACTATAATGAAGCAATAAATTAGCCTTCTGAGAACATGGAGTCAGATGCATAATTCCTTCGTTTATTGGGACATTTCCCTGAAAATACAATAGGAAGGGAGTGAATCCCTCAGGAAAATGCCCGGGCAAGATGACCCCTGCCCACTGACTTGTTTATTTGGGGTTAAACCAACCCTCAGTCAGCTGCACTGGTGGATTTGGGATCAGAGAGGTCACCAGTGACCCTGTGACCCTGCTAAGTGACCCTCCCTGCAGCTCTCTGGGATACCTGCTGGCCCTGGAGCAAAGCATCCCCCTGTGTTCAGTCTCAGCCTGGGTCCCAGAGCTCCCTGATGATGCCAGGCAGCCACTGCAGCGCACAGAGAGAATCCCAGCCCCTCACATTAATTCTCTCTCACATCTTGAGAGCAGTATGACAGCAGCAAACCCTCCAAGTGAATCCTAGCCCTATAATAATTCGCTCCTAGGTCCAGCTCTCTGATCTGCTGTCATCTGAAAGTGATACTAATGCCAGGTTTCCATAGCCAGCGTCCCGCTGCGCCTCCCGCTGCCGTCGGAGTCATGCTGGGAGAGATCAGCTCCGCCTGAGAAGGGTAAACCAAGAGCTTGATTTCAAGCAGCATCAAGCAAGGCAAGAGAGAATCTGGAGAGGGGGAGAGGGAGGGAGTGAAGGGATGAATGGCTGGGAACATGTTCTTTTGAAGGGGGTGAGTGGTGATGAGTGCAGATGGGCTCCTTCCTCTCTCTGGTCTCTGTCCATCTTTGCTGCCCACACCCCGGGCTTTTTCCTCCAGTTGTCCCAGTCCTCTCTTGCAAGACCAATTTCCTTGCCCCACTTAAACCTAACGAGGCTCTTTTCACTGCAGAGGAAGTCTGAACTCCCCAAGGAGCAGGACTGTCCCAGCTCTGAGGAATAAGCATGAGGCTGCTGGCTGCAAATCTTCCCTCGCTATCAGCTGCCAAGCCCGTTTCGTGCTCAACTGCCCCAAGCAGTGCTGGGGAGAGGTGAGGTCCAGTTCACCATCAAAGTAACAGGCACTGGACAGGTTGGGCTGGGCTGTCCAGCTCTCTCACCAGCTGACAGCTTCTGACAGCCAAACCCTCTTCCTCTTCTTCATGTACTGCCCAACCTGGCGAGGGGAAGGTGAACGCTGATTTAATTTGACACTTCAAGAAAAGAATAAAGATACCTCAATATAGACATTGCCTTTCCTCCAGAATGTTCTCTGAATATTTTACTGTCCAGCAATGCTGCAATATTTTTGTGAAGGTCAGTAAATGTTACTTAAGAAAGCCAAAGAAAAAATATTTGTAACAAGCAACAGTCACTCCTAAAAGGAGCGGGAAAGAGCTTTCAACAGATCCAAAGTGATTTGTAGTAATGCCTGCTTTGGTTTGTTTTCTTGATTGTTTTTTCCCCCAGATGTTTTATTTACTCAGTTACTGAGATACCTTCAGAAACCTAATTCCCCGAGATTTCTTTTACTATTTCCCCCCAGCAATTTTAGAGAATCAGCCTCTTGAAGGGGTCTTGGATTGGGAAATCTGAGGATGATGTCCTCCAAACCTCTTGTCCTTTCTGCCACCGCTGGCTGCAGACATCCAGCACACCCCAGTGCAAAGACAAAGCGCAGCACCAGGGGCAGAACTTGTGGTCCCAAAGGCTCTGTAAAACACAGGCTGGAGGTGTTTGCAGGAGGACATGGAGTGTCCCCCTCCCCTCACTCTGTCCATGGCTGAATGGGGACGGTGGCTCAGTGCCTGCCCTGGGGCTCAGAGGAGCTGCCAGAGGAAGGATGGCTGTGTGGGGTCTGGGCAGGGACTATGGTGAAGTCTCCAGTTCCTCATGGGACTTGTGACAGCACATGGATGCTTTACATTCCTCCATCTTTCAGCGAAAAAGTGGGAACCGGCAGGGCAGGGGCAATAGAAACCAGTGGGGTGATAATATCTGACATTTCCAGAGCTGCTCCTGATGTCTGCCTTGCTTGAGAATCAAGCTGCTGAAGGGTTCAGGGGTTGAGTGTGACAGCCTCCCCTCATCCCCTGGGATGCCCCCAGCCCTGCCTGGGGATGGGATGGGATGGGATGGGATGGGATGGGATGGGATGGGATGGGATGGGAGGGGGCTGGCCCTGCTCAGCTCCAGCTTTATGGCAGCCTGGCTCTCTCCACTGCCTGCTGCCTTATGCTGTGCCACTTCATTTGATGTTCCTTTTTCTAAATGGTAGGAAATCAGTACTTACCAAGTGCTGGCCCAGAATTTATTTGACTTTAATTTCCCTTTATGACCCCGTCTGCTAATCTCTATTGCACAGATAAAGAGAGGTAACCCAGGCATCATTACCCGTGATGTGGAGAATTTTCTGCAGTTCAATTATAATCTCTTTTTTTTTTTCCCTCGAGCAATAAAATCTCTCTGTCTCTCTCTCTCTCTCCCTCTTTCTTTTCCTTTAAACTTATTCTCATAACTCTTCCTCCCCTGCTCTCAAGATGAGGTTAGGTACTTTTGTGATGTCTTCTTGGCCGGGTGTTTGTGGCAGGCAGAGCAGTTTTCAGCTGGAGCAGAAGGCTCAGGGACGTGCCAGTGCTGTTTAATGCTTGCCTGGGGGATGCAGGAGGCACAGGTGAGGCACGAGGAGGGGATGGAATAGATTAGCACATGGGAAGGGCTCTGTTCTGCACAGACAGCTCCTTATGGATTGTTTTCAGCCTCCCTCTCTAGAAATGCCAGCATGATGGGTGGCAAAGATGCTGCTGAGCTGCTGGTTTAATTTGCCTTTTAGAGGCGTTTTAGGGAAGGCATCTGGTTCCAATCGTGCTGCCCCTTTGAAAGGCCGTTCTCATTTGTCTGCAACTTCTTTGAAAGGTGAGTAATTCTCAATGTATTTTTCTTGGGCACCTCACCCTGGCAAGGAGATCTTTCATGTGTGCTTGTGACCTTTAGGACAGCAGAGCCATCGATACATCTTCGGTGCATGTATTGCCCTTGTCATGTGGTAATTATTTACAAGTTTGATTTCAAAGTTTGGGCCCCAGGGGGAAAAAAAAATCTATTTCTCTTTCTTGAAACTGTTTTTTTTTTCTTTTTTTTTTTTTAATTAGGAAGTCTTTAATTATTTTTAATTTTTTTTTACACTTATAGTTTAATTTGACTTAAATTCAAACCTCACAAACAGAAGAGAAATTGAACAAAAAGAAATAGGAAGACATCTAAGTAATGGTGAAGCTGGCCTTAAAAAGGACATCAAAATGACATAGCTCTGACCTGTGTACTTTATTAATAATAGTAGTCACTATTATTAATATTGATAATAATACTAACATATTATTAAGAAAATAAATTAATAAAATTAATAAATTCTTCAGTTGGAGATGCCAACTGGACCTCCTCAGAGTTCAGTCTTCTGTTTCCATCATGAAAAATAACCTATCCATTAGCAAAGATTGGTTGCACCTGAATTCAATTAGAAAATTAACAGCTGATGGGCTCTGGGGCTGAAGCCCTCTCCAGATTCAGGTGAAGTCTGTCAGAAGTCAATCTCAATGTCTCAGTTGCATGAATCCAAAGCCACTGTACCTGCAGGACTCCAGACTGGTGGAAATACAGTCTGAATCCAAAAGGTCCTGCTGCATATGTAGGAAGACAGATGGTGGTGGAGCTTGCTGCCTTTTGGCAGGATGAAATGATTTATCCCTAAACCATCTCTAATGGAAAAACATCCCAGGGCAGCCTGAAACACAGGCACTCTGGGAGGGAGAGACCACTTGTAGAGACCAGGCTGGCTATGGCTGGAAATAAAATGCATCTGTCCTTTATAAAGCAGCAAGTTTTTAGCATAGATAGCACAAGGCACCCACGTCCTGGTTCCTAACCTCAGGCATTTCATCCAATTTCATTGTTGGATTAACTTCCTTGCCATAAGAGTGGCCCAGAGCATTTATTTCTTCCGTGCTGCTGTGAGATTTTTCTCAGCACCAGCAGCAAAACAATGACTTGCTGTGTATTCTCAGGGTATTTTAATGATCCTATCTCCATATCTGTTTAAATTTACAGTACAGCAGAGCTCTGACTGGCATATGGTTGTCAGCCAAGAGAAAACTGTGTGTCTAGGAAGCAGATCAATGTTGACATTGTGAAGGTACCTCTGGAAAGAATTAATCAAGTCTGATCTTTGCATACCCTCTCAGTATGGATTTTCATTAGATGTGGTGCTGGCTCCACACAGAGAGCCCAAGGTGCTCTCCTCAAGGTCAGCCACCGAAGGAGATGAAGGCTGGAGAGTCTGTGGCTTCTGGGGGCACAGGGTGATGTCCTCCAAACCTCTGGTCCTTTCTGCAAGCGCTGGCAGCAGACATCCAGCACACCCCAGTGCAAGGTGGAGCACAGAGCCAGGAGCAGAGCCTGTGGTCCCAAAGGCTCTGTCAAACACAGGCTGGAGGTGTCTGCCAGGAGGACCTGGAGTGTCCCCCTGCCCTCACTCTGTCCATGGCTGAGGGGGACAGTGGCTCAGTGCCTGCTCTGGGGCTCAGAGGAGCTGAGAGGAGGAGCTGGGACATCAGGGCAAGGCACTGAGCTTGGATGTAGATGTTTAAAATAGGCTAAAAGTGCGGGGGAAATGGCCGTGTGGAGGGAGAAGGGTTGAAATTTCATGGAATCATCGAAGGCAGGCACAGGGATCCTCCAGCCCAGCCCCTGTCCCTGCCCAGACAGCCTGGGCACCCCTGGCAGCGCTGCCCAAAGGCTCCTGGAGCTCTGGCAGCCTCGGGGCCGTGCCCATTCCCTGGGCAGCCTGGGCACTGCCAGCACCCTCCCCCTGAGCCTGTGCCACCCTCTGCCACTGGGATCTCCTCCCAGGACCCAGAGAGAACTGAGAACTCTCATTTTCCAGTTAAATGAGGAAGGATGATTTAGGAGATCTTCCAGTCACATTATTTGCATCACGCTGTTTCATGGACAGAAGTCCATAGGCATGCAATACTCCATTGTGGCCTCTATGCCCTTCAGTTTCAGGTTTACCTACAGGCAAAAGCTCTTCCCAGACAACTCCAGATGTGAAAAAAATTATTCCGGTGTGAATATCAATTAATTGCTTGAAAAGAGTTTAACTGAGAACAACATATTTCCCCAAACCCACATATTCTTCCATTGCAGCATCAGGTCACTAAGAACCTTGTCCTGAGCTCCAGCCTGAGCTGCCCTGGTCCAGCCCCAGCCGTGCCCTGGCTCCTGTCCCTGTCCCAGAGCAGAGATGGGAGCTGCCCCTCCACTGCCCCTTTGAACTTGTGAATAAATTCCCAGGAAAAAAAAAAAAATTCTTCTGTCCTGGTTTGAAAAGGAAGTGAGTGTTTTGGGATGCTGTGGTCAAACCAATGGGTTTCTGATCACATCTCACAGTAGACACCAGGGAGAATATATTTTCATGGGGGCGCTGGCATTGCGCCAGTGTCAACCCATGACAATTCCTTTAATCAAGGGACCAAGACAACCATCAGCCCCTGGCTCAGCTTTCATTCAGCTCTATCAGGTGCACCTGAACTCCAGGAGGTGCCTGAGCTGAGCCTTATCTCACCCCCTGGCTGACTCAGGCTATGGCCGCGCTGTGTCACAACTTGTCACCATTGATTTGGGCTGGTAGTACCGATCTGTGCCAGGGCAGAGTGAACCTGCAGCTCCATTGCTCCTCGAGGTGAAATCAAGCCCTTCATTAGTGTTTGTTATTAGGAGCTGTTAGTTGAAATGGGGATCTGTGATATGCCCACAGTGAGGCACAGAACACTCATATTCCTTAGGCAGGGCTTAAACCACCCAAAAAAGGAGAATGCACCGCGCACCACTTTCCACAAATGTTGTGTTTCATGACAGGGTCAGCACAGGCATCATGGGTTTGGGATCTAAAAGGTAATCTGATTAATTAACAGAACTAAAGCTAACTAATAAACAGATTCTGAATTTGTAATAAATAATTAGCCATCACAAAAGTCTCTTAATGAACTATTAAGTGACTTAAGGGTGGAATTCTCAGATGACATGAAAATATCTGACACAAAAAACCTCTTTTTCAAATAAATAATGGCCTCATTAATATTGAAAAGAACAGCATGCTTTCACTGTTTCTTGTGTCTTTAAGAACTGAACAGGTTTATAAAATAGAAATCTATCCAGTATGTTCCGACTGCTGCCAGAAACCAGTTTTTTTAAGAACTGTTATTGAGAGTCATTAATTATCTGCAGGTCCCATTTGCTCTGAATCAGTGACAAACTTTGTGAGATTTTGGATGGTTTTAATTAATGCCGGAATATGAGATGTAATATGCTTCTTGTTTGAACAATTATTGTCCTAACACAACCCTTGAATTAAAGGATTATGGGGAAAATAAAAGTAAATGAGATGCTACAGATCTGTGAGCAGAACTTGCCTGAGAAGGAACATGTGAGTCTGTGTAGGCTCACCCAGTGCTGCCTGGAAAAGCTGCTGTGCCTGCACACACCTCATCCCAGCAAAAAGATCTTCTGAGGACAACAGAACAAGTTGATACTGAGATGCAATGCACATTTTTTCAAACTAATGAGACAAACAGCTTATGTTTTGATTTCAAACCCAATCAAGCTGCTTGGAGGGGTTCTTTTCTCCTTTTGATTCAATGCAAGCTGCCTCTCCCCTCCTATCCTGTCCTCTCCCTCTCCTCTTCCTCTCCCTTTCTTTTTTTCCACTCTTCCCCTCTTCCTCTTTTCCTTCCTCACTGACTTAATTACAAATGCATTGGAGTAGTGAGCAGGACAGGCAGAAAATTTTGGTGCCGTTGCCCAGGCTGCTTTCCCCACACAGGCTGATCCAACTGTGCAGGGCCTCGTGCCTATGGACAGATCCCTCCATGGAGATTTTATGTTTACAGCTGTCCTAACATGACTGCCTGGCTCCCAGGTGGGAGAGACCTTCTTTCTGGCCAGCTCAAGCAGACATAAAGGACTTTGGATCTTCCATGTCACTGGTTTTAATGGGTGGGGTTTCTTAACTCTCCCAAGCAAGGCAGATACTGCTGCTCCAAGCTGAATTTGTGCTGTATTTAACAGGCACGAGCTGCACAGTGGAACAGACAGCAAACACTGAGCAGCTCTTCAGCATTTAGAGAGACACATCAGGAGGGTGTTGAGCCCATCAGAGCTGTGCTTTGACACTGCCACAGCTCTGCTGGCCAGGGAGGCAGTCTGGCTTAATTCACAGAGCTCCTTTGCCTTCATAATGGTGTAAAAAAAAACAACAACTGCCTGGGTGTTTGCCTTTGATTTCTCAAGGACCACACTTTCACTCATAATTTCACTCAAAAGACTAATATTATTCTGCTCCAGTAGGATGCTGGATCCTATTTAACTTTCAGACCTTGTCTTAAGCTGCCACATTTTCATGAATATACTGGCGCCATCTGAATGCTCACGAATAAGGGATAACATGACTGTGCATAGCAGATGAGTCACAAACCTGGAGCTTTTGCCTAGGATAATTTTTTTTTTGTTATTATTTTTGCACCCTGCCAGCTGTTGATCTTGCTAATGTGCCACTTAGCAGCCAAGTTTTGTTCCCTCTTAGTTAATGAACTATGGCAAGAAATCACTGGCCAGTGGCTGGTTTTAAAGTTAATAGTGAATGGTCCATGAAGCAGAAATGCCCCAGACCAGTGGATCTGGAGAGCAAGCAGTGCTGTTGTCAAGGATGATGGAGAGAAGGAGGTAGAACAGTCTTGTATCACCCTTGGTGTAACTACACTCCTTGGACAGGTGCTGAAGTTAAATCTTGGGAGTTATTTCTTTGGGATGGACAAGGATTTGGGGTCTGGTAAAATATGCCACTCTTGACCCAAAAAACCTTGTGTCTCACTAGAAATCCCTTGCTTCACATGACAGAGTACAGCCATACATGCTCTCCACACCCTTGTGTAGACAACCCTCAGCTATAGAGTTTGGTGAACAAAGCCTCAAGCCCAGAAAATCTGCGTAAATTTTGGAAATCACCTTAATTACGAATATCTTGGTGAATGGGCAGTGTGACTCCTGCAAATCAGGGGGCTGAGGGATAACAAACACCCTGAGTCCACACCATCAGCTGCAGGGAGTGCAGGAGGAGAAGGGATGGCTGGCTCTGTCCTGGACAGAGCCCTTTCCTCTGGAAGGGAGCAGGGCTGAGCTGCAGGTGGAGAAGGAATGGCTGGTTCTGTACAGAGTCCTTTCCTCTGGAAGGGAGCAGGGCTGAGCTGGACAGAGCCTTTTCCTCTGGAAGGGAGCAGGGCTGAGCTGCAGGAGGAGAAGGAATGGCTGGGTCTGTACAGAGCCCTTTCCTCTGGAAGGGAGCAGGGCTGAGCTGCAGATGTAGAAGGAATGGCTGGGTCTGTACAGAGCCCTTTCCTTTGGAAGGGAGCAGGGCTGAGCTGGACAGAGCCTTTTCCTTTGGAAGGGAGCAGGGCTGAGCTGCAGGTGGAGAAAGAATGGCTGGGTCTGTACAGAGCCCTTTCCTCTGGAAGGGAGCAGGGCTGAGCTGCAGGTGGAGAAGGAATGGCTGGGTCTGTACAGAGTCCTTTCCTCTGGAAGGGAGCAGGGCTGAGCTGCAGCCTCTGTTCCCTGCCAGCAGCCAGCCTCATTCACATTCCAGAGCTGAAGCCCAGCCTGCTGCCAGCTCACTCCTCTTGCAGGGGCTGCAGGAAGAGCTGTGGTTCCCTGAAGCCCCTTCTCAAACAGGCTGGCCCTCTGCTCCGTGGAGCCAGCTCTCTCTCCTCTGCCTCTTGCTTCTTCCTTTTGTTGGCGCTGGGATTTCTCGTGGACCCTCTGCTCCCCCTTCCAAGCACCTCGTGGTTATTAAAATGCAGCTCAGGATAGTTCACTTTGCCTGGTACATTATCATTCCTCGTTAGAGACCCCTCCAGGGCCTGTGATATGCCTGCGCCGACTTTATAATTACAAAGTCAATTTCTAAACAGACATTTGCAAATAAGTCAATTTAAATACCGAGATTTGCAAACAATAATTAAGCAGTAGCTTCTTTTTTAATATCTATATATATAATTAATGCCCATGGGCTTTCCATTTTACCTTGCCACTGTGTAGCTTGCAATTGTTTGTTGAGCTAAACCATTCTCAGGAAGCAAATCAAATCAAATCACTGATGGGTTTTAAAGCTGTTTAAGAAAATACCCTACCTCGTTTCATCCCAAACCCATATGCCCTCTCCCAAACAGTCCCCAGTCCACCCCACAGCTGTAGGCAAATAGCAGCAGGTGCCTCAATGAGCTGGGGAGGTTTCCCCTTCAGCATAAGGGTGGTGATCTGGTCTGCCCAAAACCACCCAAAATCACAACTGGGGAAGACACAGTGGATAAAGCTGAGCATAAATGCTCAGTGAGTACAAGGGCAAATGCAAATAAATAAAAAATACAATAAAATACTCAGCAAACACAAGGGCAAATGCACTCTGGAGGAGATGAACGTGTCTACCTCAGGTTTCCTTCAAGTGTTGAGAGGAGCAAATGGGTTCCATCCCAAAATGGGAGGAATGTCTCTCCTTTTCTTTGAGGCAGGTCCTCGTGTTATCCCCTGCCACCACACCATGGCCTCTGTTCATCCTCCCAGCTCTCCTTACCCTCCTTGTCTCCAGACAGACAGAAGTCTGTCACAGACATCTTTTATGAGAAATCCTTTCCTTAGGATTTTTCCTCCTGAGAAGCTGAGAGGCCTCAGGAACCAAAATGTAAACAATGGTTATCTGCTGCTGTGGAATGCAACAGGTGCATCTGGGATTGGTCTCATGTGGTTGTTTCTAATGAATGGCCAATCACAGCCCAGCTGGTTCAGACAGAGAGTCCGAGCCACAAACCTTTGTTATCATTCTTTGCTATTCTATTCTTAGCCAGCCTTCTGATGAAATCCTTTCTTCTATTCTTTTAGTATAGTTTGAATATAATATATATCACAAAATAATAAATCAGCCTCCTGAAACATGGAGTCAGATCCTCGTCTCTTCCCTCACCCAAAAATCCCTGTGAACACCACCACAGAAGTCTGGCAGGACTCCCCTGGCCCACCAGCCTGGTTCACCAAAGCACTTACACTGTCATGGCACCCAGACTTTGGGATCATGGGAAGATGAGGCATGAATAGCTGACCCTGGACAGAGAAGGGTGAAACAGAGTCTTGTTAGGAGGCTCCTCTTCCAAGCCTCTCCTGACACCTGATCCATGTTGCCTCCAGCTTTGTTTTGCTGCAGATTGCTTCTCATACTCTGCCTTTCCTGACTTTCCCCCAGTCCCTGCAACAGGACATTTTTTGTGGGCTTGTAAAAGCTGCAGAATCCATGAGGAGAGACCACAGCCTGCTGGTTTCCTGTCCTGTGCTCTCTGGGCTGTCCCAGCAGGTTGTGGCTGTGTGGTCAGAATGAATCTCCACAAGGCCTTGACTGGAAAACTGTAAGGAAAGGCTGAGTGCAAACTCTGTGCATGTGCCTCATGGTGCATTAAAGATGGATTGTTTCCTGGTTCGTGCTTCTGCTCAGTAATTTCAAAGGGCTTACTCATTATTTTTGTGTTGGTTCCACATTTTCGAGCGTGCTCGTATCTTAGCTCATCAAACTTTAGCCAGCTGGGGCCAAAAATATCCCTGGCATAATCAGTTCGTTCATGCAAGCCCAAAACCTTCATTTCTCAATTCAAATAGACATCCACCATCAGCATATTTGAAGGGAATGTGATCCTCAGGATCATTTTGGGTGACATTGCTGGGACCAGTTTTTCTTGCACCCCAGCACTCAGCATCCAATTGCTATAAATATGAGCAACAGTTATCCATCCCTTCTTTTTCCTTTTTATGGATGTTCAAGGACAACAACTGAAAGCTCTTGCTGCTACTCAGCACAAAAACAAATAACAGACCACTCTGGCTGTGATGCATTTCAACAGCATAACTTAGACATGCCACTGTTATATGAAGTTATAAATACCTATCCCTTGACAATGCCAGTGTTTTTCAGCAGGGGAAGGAGGATGAAAAAAATAAGAAAAGAGCCCAAACCTTGAGACATGGTTGCTATAGTAATTAACAATGCGTCCTCCAGGAGCCAGGGATGCTGATGCAGCTAAAACAAATGTTTGTGTTTGACCATGGCGGGGACGGTGACGGATTAGGGAGTGCTGGCCTTGAGCCTTGGTGTAATCCAATTCTAAATAAACCATAAATCTAAGTGCAGGCTGGCAAGCTCGAGGGAATACCAATATGAGCAGGGTTGTTTTGGTTTCTGTGAGGGGCAGGGGTGAGGAGGGAGTCATAGTGGGACGGGTGTAAAAATCCTGATGGAGAGGTTTGTGAATGGGAGTTTTTCACCAAAGGACAGAACCAGCCTAAAGTCATCACCTCTCACTGGTCTCCAGTGGGATTCCCTCCTGCAGGAGCCTCTAAACATTATGGAGCTCTTCATCTCAGGGCTGAACCACAGAATCACAGAATGGTTTGGGTTGGAAAGGACCTTAAAGCTCATCTTGCTCCAAACCCCTGCCATGGGCAGGGACACCTTCCACCATCCCAGACTGCTCCAAGCCCTGTCCAACCTGGCCTTGGACACTGCCAGGGTGTCACCGTGATATTTTATGAAAAATCCCTTCACCATAATTTCTTCTCCTGGGGAGCTTCAGCTTCTCCTGTTTTGCTGATTTAAAACGTGATTTGAAGAATTGTTTACCCAGCATGTGAATTGTTTTCATTTAATGACCAATCCCAATCCAACTGTGTCAAGACTCTAGTCAGCCACAGGTTTTTATTATTCTTTCCTTTCTAACCTTCTAATGTATCCTTTCTCTTTCTTTAGTACAGTTTTAATATATAATATAACATAAGATAGCATAGCATAAGATAGCATAGCATAACATAGCATGATATATATCATATCAATCATATCATATCATAATATAATAAATCAACCTTCTAAAAACTTAGAATCAAATTCTCATCTCTCACCTCATCCTGAAAACCTCCCAACACCACAGCAGGGTTTGGAGCCTTAAAGCCAGAGGAAGATGTGTTAAGGGAGTTCATTAATTCCTTCCCATCACTGCAGGTGGCCTGGGGAATCCATCCCTTCCTGGGGAATCCATCCCTTCCAGCTGAGCCCAAACCTATGTTATCAGAGGTTTGTGAGTCCTTTGGGTCCAGGCTGTGGTGAGATAAAGCCAACATCCCCATGGCAGCCCTTGGTGTCAGGCAGTGCAGGGCAGGACAGCACACCTGGGGTTCCTTCTGGGAGAAGGAGAAGCCCTGTGGAAGATAACAGTGATCTGGTGTTTCCTGGCCTCTCTGACACACGGATTCAGCCTTGATATGGCATGAAAAATGAAAATGAGGACAGCTCAGTCAACAGCATGTCTCAGAAATTAATGAGCCCCTGTGCCTCCAACACCTGATAATTACATCTTTCAATTAAATGAACTCTCTCCCTGTCCAAGTTCTTATAAATTAACTCAAAGTGATGCATCTTTGTGGGATGCCAAATCTTCCTTCTGCCAAAATCTGTGCAAGCTCCCAGGCCCTCACAGTGCTGGAAGGTCTTAGACAGAGACACCACAGGAGGGTGCAGTCCTGGTGTCACAGCAGCCCAGCTCTGGGTCACTGTCACCCACTGAGAGCAGGGCCCTGAGCTCTGTGCCCATCTCCCTGTGAAATGAGGGATGACAAAAGACCCTGGGTGATCCCAGGCAATCAGCTGCCACTGTGGGAATGTCATGTGCAGGGGTGATTCTCAGATCCTGCCCTTTGCTTGGACTTCTCACTGCAAAGTCTGCAGCTCCTTTGGCTCAGGTCACAGCTTTGATGTGACTGCTTAGAGATGAGAGCCTTAGTGAGGTGGTGGAGTGATGGATTCTGCTTTCTGGGGGGATCCACACCACCGGGGACACTTGGTTACAGGAAAGGCACTTGCTGTGGCAAGGGACATGTGTCAGGGCTCCTGCCACTGTGCTGAGGCCAATCACAATATTTTCCACTTACAATACCATATTTTATTATTTCCAATTACAATATTTCCCACTTATTTTGGGTGCACAGGTGCACTGAGATGTGTGTTCAATTTATTGAAGACCTCACAAGAGGCAGAGAGGACTGGTAAGCTGCTGTCTCCTCCTGCACACAAACACACCATGATGCTTTGAAGGCTCCCAGTTCTGCCCCATTTCATCTTTTTCTGTGGGGAAAACCCAGACATGAAATGGCATCTCCTGATCTAACCCAGTTTGTGCCCACACAGACCTTCCCAGCTGGAGGAGGCAGGTGAATGTAGGGAGAGGGGCTGCAGGTGGAGGGCCCACCTCAGCAGGGTGAATGTGACACAACCAAGCAACTGCTTCATTCTCTTTCTATTCTCCCCTTCCCTTAAGTAATCAAGTGCCAGCAGTGCAGGCTAAAGCTGGGTCTTTGTAAGCTTGCAATAAATCCACCCAGCTTTTCTAAAGCACAGCAGGCAGCTGATGCAATCACATAATTCAGCCCAAGTCATGGGACAATGGCTGGGAAGGCTGAGGATGGATTTTCCTCTGAAACCCACACGGGCTCAAATTCCCCCTTGTGCACTCTCACGCCATACCAATTAAGGCAATTAGCAGTGACCAAGGGCAACTGCAAAGCTCCAATTAAAGCAGCACAAAGGCAAACATGATCTACAGTGTCATGGAGAAGGTTTGGAACATGCTTTCCCCTACAGCCACTTCCTGGCAGATTAAAGGGTTTGTGCACTCTCTGTTGTCCCCTCCTGCCATCTCCTCTCCCTCACTAAACCCAAGCATTCATCTCCAGCCTCTGTATCTCCCCATTAATTTGCCCCCTGTCAGGGGTCTCAGGGGAAGATTGTGGCTTTTTCTCCTCTCATTCTGTCCCATTTCATCTGTGCCCTGCAGCAACTGTGCCCTATTCCCCTTCACCCCCTTAGGAATGGCCAGAGTGTGATTTAGGCTTCAGTGACCTTTTCCTAGCTGGGACTGGTGCTAGGCTGTGTTTTTGCTTTTGCACTGTCAGGCTGTGAGAGGAAAGAATGGAAACAAGAGCCCTGCACACAAGCAAGGGCTGCGAGTGGCACAGACCGTGTTTCAACAGTCTGGGGACATGAGCACACCTGGGTGTGCCAGCCAGCGTTTGAGATCCTGCAGAGATGGTAAGAGGTGACAGTGGTGAGGTGACAGGTGAGAGTGGTCCATGAAAGGTGACAGTGGTCAGGGGATAGTGGTTGGGTGACAGGTGACAATGATCAGGGGACAGTGATCAGGGGACAGGTGACAGTGATCAGGGGACAGTGATCAAGGGACAGGTGACAGTGGTCAGGAGACAGTGATCAAGGGACAGGTGACAGTGGTTGGGTGACAGTGGTTGGGTAACAGGTGACAGTGATCAGGGGACAGTGGTCAGGGGACAGTGGACAGTGGTCAGGGGACAGGGGACAGTGATCAGGGGACAGGGGACAGTGGTTGGGTGATAGTGGTCAGGGGACAGTGATCAGGGGACAGGTGACAGTGATCAGGGGACAGGGGACAGTGGTTTGGTGATAGTGGTCAGGGGACAGTGATCAGGGGACAGGTGACAGTGGTTGGGTGACAGTGGTCAGGGGACAGTGGTCAGGGGACAGGTGACAGTGATCAGGGGACAGGGGACAGTGGTTGGGTGATAGTGGTCAGGGGACAGTGATCAGGGGACAGGTGACAGTGATCAGGGGACAGGGGACAGTGGTTGGGTGATAGTGGTCAGGGGACAGTGATCAGGGGACAGGTGACAGTGGTTGGGTAACAGGGGACAGTGGTCAGGAGACAGTGATCAGGGGACAGGTGACAGTGGTTGGGTGACAGTGGTCAGGGGACAGTGGTCAGGGGACAGGGGACAATGGTCAGGGGACAGTGGTTGGGTAACAGGTGACAATGATCAGGGGACAGTGGTCAGGAGACAGGTGACAGTGATTGGGTGACAGGTGACAGTGATCAGTGGTCAGGGGACAGTGGTTGGGTGACAGGTGACAGTGGCTGGGTAACAGGTGGCAGTGATCAGGGACAGTGGTCAGGGGACAGTGGTCAGCCCCTGGAATCTCCCAGCAGCCTGAGCTGAATGCTCAGGTCAGATCCCTTGGTTCCCCTTGGTTCCTGGTGCACCTCTCCTTCTCTGGCAAGAGGCACGAGCACATTTAGTGCTAATTGGTGCCCTCGTTAGCAGTTACTGCTGCAAAGTCACTCGTGGAATAGCCCCAACCACTGAATGCTTTTCCTTAAAGGTGAGGGCTCCAATTAAAAGTTGACAGGCAGCTGGGGTAAAATGTTTGCTATCCTCCCTGGAGGAGATGTAGGAACTTCAGGGCTAGAGCTCAGAAACCTTCCACATATTCCCTTAAAAAACATCCTTTGGTTTGGGTACGTTCGTGAGGGAGGAAATCAAACAGTGTCTTTGATACAGAAAAAAAAAAAATCTTTTTGTGGTTCTTTCACCTTTTGGCTGTGCTTAGCTTTTCCTTTCTGTTTTAGGTTTCCTTGTGTGTTAGCACTGAGGATAAAACCCATGAAATCCCTTTCTTAATGTTTTTGCTTTGTCCTGAGTAACACAGACAAAGGGGCTGTCATGAGCTGCTGGAATGGAAATTAATTTTAAAAGCATCATCATTTATCACTTTTATAGCAAAAAAAAAAAAAAAAGAGAAACCAGCGAGATTACACCAATTGTGGCAGAAATTTCCTGCGCGAGAATAATCAAAAGTTATTTGCCAAAGGGTAATGACACGAAAGTACTCAAAAGAAATTCCAGGCAAAAAAAAAACCCCAAAAAACAAACAAACAAACAAACAAAAAACCAACAAAAAACCCAAAAAAACCAAAGGGCCTGAGGCTTTGGTTGAGGTTGAACATTCGCCTCTCCCAGTTTGTACCACCCAAAAGTCAGGGCCTGGCAGTGAGATGGGTTTTTTGTAGGCAGCTGAGAGGGACAGGTGTGTTCAGAAGGCAACTCTGGATCAGCACCCGGTGCCTGAGCCAGATGGGATGGATGGTTCCTCCCACGAGGCTGAAAGGAGCTCCTACAGAAAAACTTTAATTTTCAGTAGCATCGATACCAGCAGTAATAACATTGCTGGCAAATGCAGCTTCCCCTGGCTGGAATGGGGATCAAAGCAGGGGCAACACAGGTCAGGACTCATGGAACCCTTTGGCTTGGGGGCTCCAGCTGGGGATGGCTCAGACAGCACCAAAGCCCCACAAACACTCCTGCTCTGGCTGCAGGGACCAGGAGCAGCCTGTGGGTCACTCATTTGTGCTAAGTGGCCACCTGGAGAGGTGCTGCTGTGACCCGGGGGTGTTTTAGTGGGCAGGAGCCTCATTTCACAGCTCTGATCCAGGCTGCCACTCCAGAGGAGCTCATTAAATCGAGCGCAACAGAGCCGCTGCTTCCTTTACTTGCTTACTTTTTCTCCCCCTTCGTGGAATGAATTAAAGGCCTCACATTCCTCATCCCTTCTTTCTGTTAGAGTTTTATCTCTTTCCAGTCTTCCCTCTCCTCTCACTCTCCTGCTTCCCTCACTTGCTCCCTCCAGGAAGTCAGCTAATTATTTCCTGAATGCCCCCAGTGTTATTTTGCCTTGAGAACCTCTCCTGCTGGGACTTCTCACACACTTATGAGTCTCTGTGTGACAAAAGGTTTCTCAGTTTAGCTTTGAATGGGTGTTTATTTTCTGCATTTAGTCCTTTTGCCTCATCATCTGCACTTGGGCTGAGAATAGAAACTTCACTTGACATTATCTAAACCATTATCAATTAAATCCCTTCTTAACTGCCCTTTTTCCCCCCCTAAGCTGTGTAAGTTTGAGGTTTTTGCTCTTCTTTTTCCCTCCTCAACACCTTGCATTCGTAGATAAAGCCCTTTGCCCTTCTTCTCTAACTTTTCAAACACAACACACTTTTATTTTGCTGTTGTTTTTTTTGGTTGTTGTTAATGCCCCTGCAGTGAGCAGACAGAAACGCGGGATTGCAGTTTATTTCTCATTGCAAAGTCAGTGTTCCCATGCCTGTCCTGTGCCATGGGGGATCTCCAGCTGGGGATGGAGAAGGTGAGTCAGGTGAGCGCTCCCATGGCTTGCAGTGACCCTGGCCACTGAGCTGGAGCACTTCTGAAGCCAGACTGATGGATGCCAACTCATGAGTTTACCCAAATCTTTCCAGACTGTCTTCCATTCATTCCCAGTGGCTGCCTCTGGAGGGTGTGTGAATCTCGGGGCTCTCACTGGTCACAGTGACCCCGAGATGTGTTAGAAAATCTCTTTTCTCAGCTTGGTGGTCGAAGAAGGAGCCAGAGCTCTTCATTTCTCATTCTCAAGTTTGTTTATTGTATCGTATTTATAATTCTTTTTCTCCTGTCTAGCTGAGGTCCACTCAGCAAGACAGTCAGAGGCACTCTGTCCACCTTGGTGCTATCTTTTTGTACTAAAAACTATGTGTACAATATTTACAATTACTTCCCAATACCCATCACCTGTGTTAGACAGTGAGCTTCTACTCTAAACCAATCTAAAAGTGCCACCATCACAGCAGAAGATGGAGGCCAAGAAGAAGAAGAAGGAGAAAGGCTGGACACACCCAGATCCCTCTATCTTGCCCCCTGAACTCCCATTCTAAAACCCCCAAAAATCTACTTTTCACTTTGTGATAAATTTACTATCATTCTACTTAAACTTTTGTGGCTTGCAGATTTTATATAAGGTTGGTAATTTTCTCTATGGCTCATAATCAAACCCACGGGCGTCTTGAGCTCTGTGCCAGGGTCTCTGAGCCCCCTGGCAGGGGTCTTGGCAGTCCAGGACAGCCAGAGGAATTTCCTGGGTTCCAACATGTGAAGACAACAAAGAAAAGCAGAGATGTCTCAGAATCACAGGATGGGTCAGGTTGGAAGGCACCACAGAAGGGCTCTCTGGCCCAAATTCATCCTCTGGCTCCAGCAGGCTCATCCCAGAGCACAGGATTGTGTCTACACAGTTCTGGAATATCTCCAGTGGAGGAGACTCCAAACCCTCTCTGGGCAGCCTGTTCAGTTTTTACTGCACAGGGAACTCATTCCTCATGTTCAGGTGGAATAAAATAATGTCCCAGTTTCCACAGGAAGCATCCAGCTCACAGGAAAGAGCTGCTGTGGGTGGAGGAATGCCAGAGCTAATTATGAAATGGGGGTGATTAAGGCCAAAAATGCCTCTGGAAAGATGTCTCTGAGGGGAAAATGTGGAGGAAACAGTGACACAAATATATGGATTTATTAGTTCTTATGCAATGATTTGTGTATTTTTTTGACTTACTTAATCCCCACCCCCTGTACAAAAGCCATGCAGAATTACAGCCCTGTGAGCAGAAGACACACAGGTCACCTCCTTCTGACCCACATGTCCTTGTCACAACTGGAGACATGCCAAGCTTAAAACAAGTTGCAGACACTTAACCTAATCAGAATAATTCTGCAACGGTTCATAAAGCATCAAACAAACACAGAAAGTTTTAAAAGTACCAGAAATGTGTGACTTGGCACTTTTTTTTTTTTAAATAATTTTGAGCCATCCCCAGGTTTGCAGATGCAAAGGGCTGGAGAAAACACAGGTAAGCAGCTGAACTCCAAACCTGCAGCTCTCTGGGAGTTTGTCTTCAGGAAATGGCACAAGCAAAAGCATTAATTGTTTGCTGTTTCAACTCTTTTCTTTGTTGGATCAGCTGTTAATTCAAGGCCTGTGGCCATGTCATAACTGCTTTTATTGAGCTGTTTCAAACCCAGGTCCCAGCGAACCTGTTTGTCATTCAGGCAGTGAAGGAGACTGCTCCCAGCTCTGCAGAGGCTGCTCAGCCAGCTCAGAGCACCCTGAAATCTATCAGTGCTAATTAGGGCTCACTTAAATGCTCCCAGGCTGCCCTTGCTGGTTTGAAATGCAGAGTGGCATGTGAAAGCCCTTCTGCTTGGCTCCTGACAGGAGCAAAAGCAAACATCAGGCCCTGCTGTGACCTCCATTTACGAGACTCATTTACAGCACTGAAGGCATCAACTTCTGGGAAATCAAACGGACAAATTAGTTTTGAACCCCTACTGGTTAAGATGGACTTCTCACTGGGACAGTGCTCCTGCCTGGCTGGCTAAATATTTCCTTAATCCTCGTGGCTGTGGAGTTTCCTCAGGGAGGTTGGGTGGATGAGTTTGCTGGCAGGAAGAAGTCTGGGAGCAGGGGGTGGCAGCTTTCCAAGTGCCCCTGGTCCCTGACACTGGGTGGGTACCAGCTGTCACAGAGCTAAAACCCCATGGCTGTTTTTAATGAGCATTAATCATTTTATTTAAGCAAAGGCAGCATCCTGCGCCCTGACCCAGTGTTGCACTGCCTTTTGCACGATGACGAGAGATCTCCATGCAGTGATGTGCCCTGTGTCTCATCCCATGATTCATGTTCATCTCCATAAACTCAGATTTACCTTTGGGGAGTGGAGGGGATTCAAACTAATCCCTTTTCTCAGCTCTATAAGACTCCAAGACCATCTGTCTGTTCTCAGTCAAGTCTACCCAAATCCCCCGCTCAGTGGGCACAAAGCCACCTGAGGATCCCTTCCTCCTGAGGTTCAGCCCAGCCACGGCTGCTCCCCATGTGGATTAGCTGTTGGAAAGTGTTATAAATGATCAAATCGATAGCCAAATTTATCAAAAATTTAACAACTATTTATTCGGTCAATTACAAAAAAAAGAATTTCGCGCAACCTCCACAATCAAGACAGCGTCAGCCTGGGATCAGACACTGGGTGAGACCAGAGAGTCAACTGACAGTGATGGCCTCTCCTCAAAGGTCCACCCCGATCTCTTCCAGGGTCCAGCTTATATACAGTTTATTCTGCCTGAGGCATAGATGACCACATCTTTCTATTCATTTCTTCAAATGCAAATCCATTTCTATAGACAGATCCTGGTTTGCAGACACAAAGTCTGGAGCAGAGGCAGGGCTGGTTTTCATATGGAATATCTTGATATCGGTTCCTGGAAGCCCATCATGGTGAGTCCAAGTCTCATGGTGAGTCCAAGTCTCTGTGAAATTCCTGGAGTCATGAGCCAGGAAGGCCTCGATGTTATCTCCCAGGTGCAGAGCCCAAGGAAGCCACCCATAATGGGCCAAGATAGTCCCATTCAGACATAAAGCAAGCTTGATACAATCTTGGTGCTGCCCAGAGTTAGTTATAATTTGAATGGGACACTGTTCCTGGCTGGGGAGGTTGGTATGTCTATTCCACTAGGTTGGTATGTCTATTCCACTACATTTGATACCTACATATATATTTATTTATACAGCATGAATTAACCTTCACATATCACAAAAAGTGTGCATTGAAAATTGGGAGCCTTCATGAACAAAAACATCCTGCCCAGGAATAACAACCCATTTAATTTGTCACCCATGGGATCCTTTAGTCCTTGCGGCAGAAATATTTTCTGTTCCACCTCTGCCCCACAGCAGACTGTGCTCATTTTCCTGCATTTCTCTCTTAATCTCCCTGAGACTCCAGTGCCTATCTCGTTATGAGATATTTATATTTTCCATTCCTCTGGCATATGGTTCTGGGAGCCTTCTCCTGTCTTTTGAGGGAATCTGAATTTATTGAACACTTCTACTGTTGGTTTGTGTCTGGGTTTCATCATCAGTGTCTGGAAGAAAGAGGAAGCGGGCCATGCCCTGGGACCTCTCTGCTGCCTCTTGGGGACCCACAACTCCCTCAGGGGACAGCAGGGAGGACTGCACCACTGAGCACTGCAGGATTCTCTGGAACAACTCTTCCAGTGAATCCCCATTCTCAGGGGTTGGAAGGATTTTCCTTCCCAGACTGCACAGTCCACAGCCAGTGGTGTAGGTAACTCATTTGGGGAATGCTCTCAAACCTTAGAAACCTTTAGGTTTCCTGAGTCAAAGGGGACCTTCAAAGGAATCTTTAGGACTCCTGAGTCAAAGGGACCTTCCCTCCATGCAGCACAGTGCTCTCCACAGGTGAGCAGGAGCCCTTGGTGAACCTTTCCTTCTTGTCTTGCTGGCTGGGGATGCTCTGAAGAGGAAAAGAGTTTGCACTAACAGGAGGCCTCACAGCCACACCACATATGGGTCCTGTCAGTCTGCTCCAGATGGGTGATGTGGAGCAGACAAGGTCAATCTGAGCCCAGACCCCTCTCAGGAGCACTCTGGAGTCCTGTTTGTCTGCGGTTGGCAGAAGCCACCTGGAGGATGGCAATGTGGTGTCTAAGGTTGTGCACAGGATGGAGAGAGCTCAGGTTTTGGAGAACACTGTTGCCACTGAGAATCACAGCAAGAACGTGGATGAGATGAATTGACTTCACGTCTGTGAATAACACCTCTATAAATATTGCCAGATGTTTGCCACGAGCCCTGCTGACATGGCAGTGAGGTTAGAGGAACCCAGCTCCCCCCTTCACTTCTGCTCCCAGCTTAAACCCAGAGGCCAAACCAAACTTTGGGACTCCCTGTGCTCCTCCAGCCGCCCTCTAATGGCACAGGAAAGATCTCTGGGGTTGCTCCTGTGTGGGAGGATCCGCAGCCCCAAAGGGCACAGTCTGTGCGCGCACACAGTGAATTATGACACAGACCCCAAAGTGCTCTCAGGAGCTCTCCTCTCCTACATGGAGACCTGGCCTGAGCCAGGATGGAGCATGAGGGAAGCAGATGGCAGCCTGGCAGAGTGATTAAAGCCCTGGATATCTGTTTTAATAAATTGCCCACCCATCAGATCAAGCATTGCAATAGTCAGTCCTGGGCTGTGCTGTCAGCAAGCACAGCCTTATTTACAGCCCTGGGCAAGTGCCACGCTCCTCCCTGTGCTGCACATTGTCAGGACAGGCTGCACTGCAAGCTGGGCTGGAGAAGAGACCTGTGGATTTTGTCTGTCACCCCAAATAGGTGTCGCTGGGTACCACAGCTGAGGTAAAGCACCTTGCAGTAGGATTCAGTGAAGGAAATAGGCACAGGCTGAGCTCCTGACTCATGAAGATAAATGTGTGTCTTGTGCACATTTAGACCTGAAGACAAGTGCAATTTCTATCCACTTTGTTATATCTCCTGTTCCTCTCTTCCCTTTCACCCCATCCCAATATCCCCAAGCAGCCCTTTCTGTGCAAGGCAGCGCAAAATCCAAGCCTTTCTGTGCTGTCCCACTTCTCTCTCACTCCTTTCCTCTTTCCTGGGATACTGGCAGAGGATTTGCTCTGTTAACAGGACTCCTGATGCAGCTAAGCAGGCTCCACAAGCCCAAGAGGAGCTGTGTGAGTGCTGGAGCCAAGCCCTACTGCATTCCTCACCTGTATGGAGCACGGCGTTTCTCTGCCTCACTTTTACTGCTCTTGACACTTCCCAACTGCAGGCCTGGAAATCATCTTCTCCCAGAGAAATCCTGTACCAGAGAGGTGCTGGTAGAGCAGGACACACTCCCATGCAGAAAAGGGGCACTTTTCCCTGAACAAGGTCCTGGTGTTTGTGGGATAAGGAATCCTAAAGACAAAAGAACCACTGAGTCCTGGTTTCTCAGACACTGACTGGCTTTGGTTTCTAATAAAGTAGAAATTCCAGCTGGAGCTTTTGGGATTTTTAATACAGTGCTGCTGATGAGGAGTCTCTGAGCCAGGCCTGACATAGGAGCAATGGCTTTGAAGGCATTGCTGAGCCTGAAATCCAGGGAGAAGCCTCTCCTTGGGGCATCTTGCTGGCAGATCTCAGTGTCTAAAAGCAGAAACCTCTGTGACTGGAGAGAAAAACAGAGCCAGGATTTTCATCCAGCATTTCCTAGAGGGAAATATCTGCAAGGTTCACAGAAAGGGAGTGCAGCCTGTCCAGAGTGCCTCAGATTTACAGCCCATGCAGACAGACGGGCGCATCAATCCAGGTCCTGTTCTCCTGCACTGCCTGGGAGGGGGTGCTGAGCACATTGGGGTTTCTGGCTGACCCCAGACACATCAGGAATGCAGCACCTCTTCCGCTGAGAAGAATATTAGAGAATGAGCCCTGAGGATTATTTTTAGAACGGATCAACCTTCCCAACTAAACTCTTGTCAAATCCTCTGCCTTTCTTCAAAAACTCCATGTGCAAACAAAACACTGGGAATTTTTTTTTGGCTGGGAGCAAGCACAGAAGGCTTAGATGGTTGTTTTGAGGCCAGCTGCGATTTCTTTTCCCCATTCATTCATAACTGCTGCAAACAGTGAGAACCATTGGAGAATACAGGAGCAACCAATGCTTGGGTCTATGCCCTGCACCTCAGCTCTGTGTCCAGGGAGATCTTGGGAAAGTTTCCAAGCCATGGTTATTTATATTCCCCACCTCTGGTCCTGAACTTTTTTTTTTTCTGTGTGCTGGTAATAACATCCCAGTACTAAACTGTATTTTCTGTGGGCATCATTTGCATGGCAGAACAGCTGTGAGCCTCCCTCCACCGCCTGCCTGCCATATTGCGTAGATAATAACAGCTAATCCATATTAATTATAAATACACAAACCGGCTCCTAAATAAGGCAAACTTTTGCGAGCCATTCAAACCAGTGGGTGCCAAGAAACGTTAGTGTTACTCCTGACACCTCATCCTCTGGCTGTCATGTCATGAATAAAGAAGAGCCCCCCCCAGCACAAGTTAAGGATGGCATCTGAGCTTTAATAGCCTGCAGCCACTGCCATCAGCCCTGCGGCGCTGATTTCATCACATCTCAGCAGCTAAACTGCGCTGGGTCAGGGACAAACCCCTGCGGAGAAGGAGCTGCTGGAAGTGGGTCCGCAGTTGTTATTCAGCACCTGGCTCTCGGTGGCGGCGGATCCGCGCTGGACTAACCCCACCTTGTGGTGCTGGTGGGCTCTGGCTGGGCAGAAAACGCTCATCTCCATCCTCTTTGGATTTGAAGCCCCCTAGAGTAACCCCACCTTGTGGTGCTGGTGGGCTCTGGCTGGCCTGGCTGGGCAGAAAACGCTCATCTCCATCCTCTTTGGATTTGAAGCCCCCCGGACTAACCCCACCGTGGGGTGCTGGTGGGCTCTGGCTGGGCAGAAAATGCTCATCTCCATCCTCTTTGGATTTGAAGCCCCCCGGACTAACCCCACCGTGGGGTGCTGGTGGGCTCTGGCTGGCCTGGCTGGGCAGAAAACGCTCATCTCCATCCCCTTTGGATTTGAAGCCCCCTAGAGTAACCCCAGTTTGTGGCGCCGGTGGGCTCTGGCTGGGCAGAAAACGCTCATCTCCATCCTCTTTGGATTTGAAGCCCCCTGGACTAACCCCAGCTTGTGATGCTGGTGGGCTCTGGCTGGGCAGAAAATGCTCATCTCCATCCTCTTTGGATTTGAAGCCCCCCTAAGGCTTTGCCTGCTGGAGGTGGAAGTCTAAAATAAGCCCTTGCAGTTGGCTGACTTTTCCTCTGCTGGCTTTCTCAGCTCTCCCAGGGAAAGCCTGTGGATGCCTCAGCATCTATAATCCAGGCTGAAAATTCCTGATATTAAACACAAAACCCACTCTCTACCCTGTGTTGTCCATTTGTTCTCTTCTGCCTCCTCGCTGAGGGATTTGGTGTCACTCCCATTATTCTCTGTTTTGGCTCTTGAATGTCTCCTCCCCAGCCTGCCCTTCACAATTTCAGATAGGCAAGTTTGTTTGTTTGTTTGGGGTTTTTTCTTTCCTCCATTCTGTGCTGTGGAATTTCCTCATGGAAAGGGTGGTCAGGCCTTGGAAGGGGCTGCCCAGGGAGTTCCCATCCCCAGAAATGCCCCAGGAAGGCCTGGACATGGCACTGGTGACAATGGGGATCCTCCCAGGTTGGACCTGATGACCTTGGAGGTATTTTCCAACCTTTAATAATTCTATCATTCTATGATAATATAGCTGTCAAAAAGATCCCATGTTTCTTTCTCACATTTCTTTCTGTTTTGGTTTTTTTTTTTTTTTTTTGCATTTTTGTGTAATGGTTGAAAACTTTCTAGGGCAGTTTTGGATGGTGTATGAACAGGGCAACATCTGAAAAGAAAAAAACAACATAAATGGCAAAACTCTCAGCTATTTTTCTTCAGAATTATCCTGTCCTGCTTCCCCTCCAGGCACATTAGTAAAAATGCCAATGAGCTCTTACCTGCAGGCAAACCAGGATCTTTGTAAACTGTCCAGCACAAATGGGGCTTTGATTGGAAAAATAACTTCATCAAGATATTACTCAAGCTGGGGATAGCAATTTTTGTTTTCATGATGGCTAAAAATGACCATGCTTGCCCTTCCCCCTGCAAATTATGATGTCTTTTTCTTAACAGCATTGATTTCCTTTAGCATTTCAACCAAAAGAAAGAAGTAGGAAGAGTAATTTCTGGAGAGTCAAGCCACTGAAAGAGCCTAATTGTTTGCAATACAGATGATCACAGGACTCAGGGAACATTCTTAGAGATTTCATTTTATTATAGACACCCTTTCTTACAGATTTCAAGAGGCCGATTTTCAAGAAGAAAGAAACTTGAAAAATGTTGAAGATCTAGGAAGTTTAGCCAAGTTTTGTACCAAAACCACCAAACCTATGTCCATGCTCTGTACATGCAAATATTGCAAGTATATTGCAACCTTAGTCTATTTTCTCGATTTTTTTTGTTTGTTTTCCTTCTACATGATTAATATTTGAACTGAAATATTGTTTTTATGGAAAATAACCCCAAAAAAGTCACGAGGACAGGGATAATAATTTCAGGTTGTCTCAGACCCTGGTGCAGGCTGCGGCTAAGTCCAGAGTTTTAAACCTATCTCACAAAAATTTGATTAATAGATACCAAATAGATTTGGTTAATAGATTCTGATTCTTCCCTCACCCCCTCCCTCATGTTCAAGGCACAAGGCAGAGAATTCATTAGGGAATGATCTATTACAGGGAGAGGTGGTGCCAATGCCTCCAAGGCTCCAGCCGGAAATCAGATCTGTGCATGTGGCTGCTCTTTGCCTCTCCTTCCCTTCTTCCCACACCAAAAGTCCTACAGGAAATCTTGGCAGAGCCTTCCCACAGCTCCTGGGCAGGAAAATCCCTTTTTCCTGTGAGGCTGGGCGGGGGATTTGGAGGGGAGCACAGCAGTGATGCTGCACATTGTGCTGGAGCAGATCTGCAGGAAAGCTGTGGGGCAAGGGCACATTAATTACATCAGAGGGAAACCTAGAGCTGGAGCTTTGAAAATGAGATCAGGAGCATTACTAGGAAAATAATCAGCAGGAAGCAATCTTACCTTGGAAAAATAAAAAAGAGCAGGAGAACACAGGTAGGAATATTCCAGTGCTGGTTCCTAACTTGCAATAATGAACTGGAGGCACTCTTCAGAGTGCCCTTGTTTCTTTCAGAGGTGTGTGCATTAATAAGGTGAAAAAAAAAAAGAAAAATTAAAAAAAAGATGGTGTTATAGTGTATTTAGTGCTGTTTTTCTCCTTAAAAAGGAGTTTGATTCCTGTCTGCCTTGTCTGGGAGCCAGCAGAGGGAGACAAGCCTCTGAGCTTAATCCAGGTCTGCTTTCTCCTCTCCAACAACTTCTCCAGTTCTTTTTTATTTTTTAAATTATTTTTAATTATTTTTTTCCTTCTGCATTATTATTATTTGGACAGAGATAGAGTATTTTTATGAAAAATAGCTCGAAATGACCCTCACCTTGCAGTTACAGAGAGGATTAGATTAAAAATGCTGCAGGGAGATTTGGGTGAGTGAACACGTGGCACCATCATCCTGTGGGAGCAACACAAGGAGCAGATTGGCCAGGGAGGGGCTGGGAATGCTGCAGAGTTTGTGTTTTTCTGAGTGGGGAAGCCTTGAATCTGTGCTTGGGTAGAGGCCCATCCCAAGCCCTGGTTTGATGGCAGAAGTGCAGGCATCAAATTTCTCAGGATCTGATGTAAAATTACAGATTGGATCCATAAACCACCCCTTCTTCCTGGTTCACAGCAGCTGTAGCAGTCAGAGCAAGGATGGGGTGCTGGGGAAATTGCCAGGAGCTGCTGGCACTGTGTACAATAACCCTGGGATGGGATGGGATGGGATGGGATGGGATGGGATGGGATGGGATGGGATGGGATGGATGGGATGGGATGGCATGGGATGGGATGGGGTGGGATGGGATGGATGGGATGGGATGGGATGGGATGGGATGGGATGGGATGGGATGGGATGGGATGGATGGGATGGGATGGGATGGATGGGATGGGATGGGATGGGATGGGATGGGATGGGATGGGATGGGATGGGTTGGGATGGGATGGGATGGGATAGGATGGGATGGGGTGGGATGGATGGGATGGATGGGATGGGATGGGATGGGATGGGATGGGATGGGATGGGATGGGATGGATGGGATGGATGGGATGGGATGGGATGGGATGGGATGGATGGGATGGGATGGGATCTGGGATGGGATCTGGGATGGGATCTGGGATGGGATGGGATCTGGGATGGGATGGGATCTGGGATGGGATGGGATGGGATGGGATGGATGGGATGGGATTGGATGGGGTGGGATGGGATGGGATGGATGGGATGGGATGGGATGGGATGGGATGGGATGGGATGGGTGGATGGGATGGATGGGATGGATGGGATGGGATGGGATGGGATGGGATGGGATGCGATGCGATGCGATGCGATGCCCTGGCCCAGTCTCAGCCCAAAGCTATGTAGATTTTTTCCTTTTTTGAACCTTTTCCTGTGTTCCTGAAGAAATGGAGGGTAGGGGTGTGGGAGATATGCACAGAAGTGCTGCACAGGTGTGATGTGGCCTCTGCAAGGACAGACAGTGCCCAAAGCCCCAGTTGCCATGCAGGCAGGCTGGAATTGGCACTTGCAGAGAGCAGGTGCCTGCAGTGTGGTGGAGGGGCGCAGAGACAGGTATTTAGTGCTCCTTATCCCCCCTAAAACCCTCTCTGAGGGTTACTCAGTGTGGCCACAAGCAGCTGCAAGTGGGATATCTGAACATCCACAGACACATCATCCTCCTGCATCAGCAGGTGGAACCCTTTGGGAGTGGGTGGTGGTGGCATCTGTGTCCCTCTGTATCCCTGTGTGTCTCTTTGTCTGTGTGTCCCTGTGTCTCTCTGGTGTCTCTGTGTGTCCTTGTGTGTGTCCCTGTGTGTCTGTCTATGTCCCTCTGTGTGTTCCTGGTGTCTCTGTCTGTCCCTCTGTGTCTCTCTCTGTGTCCCTGTGTGTTTCTCTATGTCCCTCTGTGTGTTCCTGGTCTCTCTGTCTGTCCCTCTCTGTCTCTCTCCGTGTCCCTCTGTGTTCCTCTATGTCTCTGTGTGTACTTGTGCGTGTCCCTGTGTGTCTCTCTGTCTCTCTCTGTCCCTCTCTGTGTGTCCCTGTGTGTCTCTCTGTCCCTCTCTGTGTCTGTGTGTCCCTGTGTGTCGCATGAAGCCCCTCTGAGCCTTTGTTCATCCGTGTGATCTGGGGAGCAGCAGTTTTCAGATTGGGCACCTCATGTGGATTTTGACCGCGCTGCCTCTGAGTGCTGAGCAGAAATCTGAGCAGAGGAGGCTGGGGAGCAGCTGGGAGCCCAACACAGCCAGGGACAACAAAGGGATGAAAGGGACCAAGCACAACGAAACAAGCTTTTTGAAGTCCTTGCAGAAACAGGCCCCTCACTACATTTAGTGAACCTCACGACTCCACCAGAACAAAACTGCCATCACTGGAGGGAAAAGAGGAGAAGTTGCTCTGAATGAAAATAATCCAGAGATCAGCACAGAACAAGAGTGGCTGGGAATGCTGGATGGAGAGGACAGCACTTTAAAGCATCTCTGTGCCTGCCACCCACTAAAATGAGCCCATTTCCTCACCTTGGCTCTGTCAATGGAGCCTGGGGAGCACTGGGCACGCTGGGCTGGCAGTGCCAGGGATGTGGATGTGACAGCCTGGCCAGAGAGAGAGAGAAAGCTAGATAAGTTTTCCCATGAATCAGCCTGGGAAGCTTTAGGGAACTGGAGATGAACAATGATAGTCAATATATTAAAATAATCTGCAGGTGGTGTCCCGTTTTGCTGGTTTTTTTCTCATAAGGTTGTTTACAAATGGGCATCTTGTTAATTAACCAATCATGTAAAATGTATTGATTAAATGACCAATCAGGGCCTCCTATAGCAAACTAAGGTATAAAAGAAGAGAGGCTCAACTAAATGGGGATTTTACTATTTTGCCTTCTGAAATGACTCTGTGTCATCTCTGACTCAATGGTGACAGGTTGCAGGGCCAGAAGCTCCAAGAGTTTCTCCATTTTGCACCTTTGGTCTCTGAGCATGCTGCCCTCACCCTCCCAGCTCTGGAGAGGGAGAAAGAGGAGAAAGCCTGGAAGATCCTGCCAGGAGCCTGCCTCAGCTGTAGGCAGGAGGATAAAAATCCAGCCTTGGTTTGGCTGCCTTTTGAGGGTGCAAATTTTGCTGAAATGAACCTGGACAAATGCCTGCTTCATCTTTATCTGCTCCTCAGGGGTGTTTGCATGGCAGCCCGAGGGCTTCTGCTACCTTCGAACATTGTATTATCAATTACCCTAATTAGAGCTTGGCACCTGCCTGACACCAAGTAATTTTCATTAATTTTTTTTAACCTTTTTCATCGCCAGGCAAGCCAATACTCGGAGAAGCTTTCTCCTAAAGCGCAGCAAAAGAGTAGAAAAAAAAATCAAAAAGCAAGGCAAAAGCAAGCAAGGTTAATGGCAGTTTGATTGGTGGCTGGCTGAGGAGGCTGAAGGTTGTTCTCCACCAGCGCCTGCACAGCAAGGACCTGTGTTTGCATGTCCACCAGCGCCTGCACAGCAAGGACCTGTGTTTGCATGGCTGCTGTTAAGTACAAGAGAGGTGGGCAGAGCCTCACCTTGTGGATTTAATCACTTCTGTGCCTCGGTGCCACACAGGGCCTTGGCAGCCACATCTCCTCCTCCCCTCACTGGGCATCTCCCTGCCTTCGTGTCACTGGGAGAATGGGAGAGAAGAGAGACAGGGAACCATGAGCTTGAATGTGTTCTCCAGAAGCATGCATGTGGTAATTTTAGGGTCCCCCGTGGCAGGAGGGAAATGATGAACCTGACTCCATGTTCTTAGAAGGCTAATTTATTATTTTATGGTATTATATTATATAAAATAATGTTATACTAAAACTATGCTAAAGAATAGAAGAAGGATACTTACAGAAGGTTCAATAAGATATTAATGAAAACTTGTGACTCTCCAGAGTCCTGACACAGCTGGACTGTGATTGGTCATTAAGAAAAAACAATTCACACATTGGATAAACAATCTCCAACCACATTCCAAAGCAGCAAAACACAGGAGAAGCAATCAGATAATTATTGTTTTCATTTTTCTCTGAGGCTTCTCAGCTTCCCAGGAGAAGAAATCCTGGCCAAAGATGATTTTTCCAGAAAATATGGCAGTAACATATGCAGGCAGCCAGCTTCAATCATGGAAGTGCCTGTGTGGTTTTAAAACAAAAAGGGGCAGCAACATTTTCAAAGGAAGCTTGTTTTGAGATAGCTGATTATGACAGCAAGCCTAGTTTATCCATGATAATTTCAGGATGTGCTATTGTGCTATTACCTCCCTCTCACTGATGGGTTTATCTGTCCAAGACCACCATTATTGTATTTGTGGGGTGCTCCATGTCAGGAAGGAATGATGAGTCTGACTCCATGTTCTCACAAGGCTAATTTATTATTTTATCATACTATATTATATTAAAGAACACTATACTAAACTATACTAAAGAATACAGAAAGGATACTTACAAAAGGCTAAAAAGATAATAAAAACTCGTGGCTCTTTCCAGAGCCCTGACACAGCTTGGCCCTGATTGGCCAAAGAGTGAAAACAACTCCCAGCAGAATCCAATGGAACAATCACCTGTGGGTAAACAATCCCCAAACACATTCCACATGAGCACAACACAGGAGAAGCAAATGAGATAAGAATTGTTTTCCTTTTCTCTGAGGCCTCTCAGCTTCCCAGGAGAGAAACCCTGGGTGAAGGGATTTTACCAGAGGATACGAATACCACAGACCATGACTGGGAGGGATTATCATCCTCCTGCAGATGGGGAGGGAAGGAGCTGCCCCACGGTGCAGCCACAGCCAGGCAGGAAGGGAGCACCAGGAGCCTTGACTCCACAGCATGGATCTCGGAGGGCTCTGCAGGTCAAGGATCACTTATTCCAAGCAAAGAATTTGTGCTGCCTCTCCTCAGCTGCAAACAGCAATAAAAATGTACCTGAGCTTGTGCCCACGCACAGGGGGGAGGTGTTTGTGTTTGGGAGGGTGTTGGTGTGCGTGAGAGTTTGGAGAGGCTGTTGAAGGAGATTACCTTGCAGTATTAGGTTATTTTCTTTGCTCTAGGTTGTAATCAGATTTTCCACACTTTTGGGGGCCCCTGACTGTTTGTGGTGACCCTCCTGGGGGTTCTGACTGAGCAAACCAAGGTGGGCCATGCTGGGAGCTCAGTGTGCCTGTTCCTAGAGCCCATGGATGGATGGGCTGCTTCAGAGCAGAAAGCAGGAGCTTAGAACACTTCCTCGAGGTATTTGATGCCTCTGATGTGTTTGCCATGTGGGCTGCAGAACAAAGTCTAAGCTCAAGCCCTGGCATTTTGGGAATCTCCTTGTGTTTTCCGTGCTGCTGTTGTGTTGGGTGTGTGCTGCAGCCCTGGAAAGACACACAGACCTCTGAAAATGTCTGTTGAGGAAGAGGTTTTCCACAGAAGCTATAAAACATTCATGACACCTCCATTGTGCTGTAAATTCTTAGCAGGAGTTGATAACAGTGCATGAATTTTTAATGTAACATTTATAAATGGTTATTAAAACTATCCTTAAAGTAAAGTGTCAGTTTATTTTTAATTAACTGTTGGCTATTTAAGCTCCTGATGGCCCCAGGGCAGATCAACAATCTAACAAGTTAATATTCCAGATTAACCCTGCATTTGCTGCCTCTTTGTGTGAGGAGGATGAAGATGAGTTCACAGGATCAACAACAAGTGGTTATTTCTCTCTCACTGAAGAGAAATATCATAATTTCCTGGAACAGGCTTCCTTGGTGCTCAGTTTAAGAAGTTTTAGAAACTGTGGAAGGATCTATTTCCTGAATATTGAACAGATACAGACAGATAGCAGAGCTAGGTGATTCTTCGGGGGAAAAAAAAAAGAGTATTCACACGGTTCTGGTGAGAAGAAATTTCCATTGAAATCAATGAATTTGGATCAAACATTTCCAATTGCATCAATTGCAATTATGGGCCCCCAACATACAAAGAGCAGCAGCACTGTGAGATTTGTGAATTTAGGCTTGGTTGCAAATGTTGCAATTGACTGAGAAATTAAAAGTTTGGCAGCGTGAAACCTGTGCCTGTTTATTTAGCAAGGTATTTTTGGTAAATTTTATCATCAATGACCAGCGTGGAAAGTATGAGGAGAAAACTGGTATTGAGTATTAATTAATTTCTATAACATATATATATTTTAACTGACCATTTTTAAGGTGTCAAATTTAATTATTCTCCAGCCTGCAAAATGCATTTTTCATTTGTCATTGTAATTGAAATTAGTCATGGGGTGACAGATTTTACTGATATTATCTTTTTCAGTGATTATTGCTATTGTCCATGAGAAGCCCCTGTGGTTATCCTTTGAAAATGAAGGTCAAGCCAAAACATCCCCACAACGCAGTTTGGTTTCAGTGTTACTGACATCCTAAAAAGGCTCAGTTCATAACATTTTGCCACTTAAATGATAATTATTAGCCCAAATCTGCCACGCAGAGTCACTTCTGGTGACAACAAGAGCTGGCACGGGAGGAGTTTGGGTTATTACTGTTCTTCAGAGTGGTGAAGTCCTGTCCTGGGACATTTCTTTGCTTTTTTTTTTTTTTTTTTTTTTAAACCCAGCTCAGTTATACTCAGGGAATTTTGTGCCAAGGTCTTTCTGGAGATGGGAACTCATGCAGCTGAACTTTGCATTGCTGTGTCCCCTGAGCCAGCAGGAAAAGGTCGGAGGTTCCAGACAGCACCTCAGAGCTTGTTTCACTCTGATTTATCAGGAGCTGCACCTGGGTGACGCCAGGGGTAGGTCCCAAAAGCTGGAGAGCCTGGATATTTTGCTGAGTGCAGTAAAACTGGGCTCTCCCTTCATCCCCATTCATTTTTGCTGCCTCCACCATCACCATCCCTCCCAGCCTGTGCCCCTTCCTGCCTATTGAGACTCCCAAGACAAGCCACATCTCTCTGGGCAAATAAGAACTATTTAAAGTTATACAGACTTCCAGATTGTGGTTTTTTCCCCCCTCCTTTCCCAGGTGATCAGCCTGGGTGTTGGGAGAATATGAAATCCAGATCTTTGGAGCATGGAGAGCAACAGGAGCGCCACAAGCAGCAACAACTATCGGTAAATGCCGCTCAACGCAGCAGAGCTCCCTGGAGATTAAAGAAATCTTGGAAATGTCATTGCCCTGACCAAATGAGATAATTTGTATCTTCTGTCACTGGAATCAAATCCTCTTTTTTTTCTTTTTTCTTTTTTTCTTTTTTTTTTTCCCATAATTAACTTGCAACTGTGGGAGGTGGGGGCGAGGCTGGGGGCGGGGAAGGGAATTTCATGGCTAATCCAGCTGCACTATGGAAATGATGGTTGGGTAATTGTGCTCTCTAAATGAACTTGACTCGATGGTTGGTGTCAGGTTTTGTTAAGTGCCCTGGGCCAATGGAGACTAATTAGGAATGCATTAAATATTAAAGCTCTCTGACATTGGGGCATTGATGGTGACAGAAGAAAAGAAATCCCATAACCTAATCTGCACCCAACAGGAGTAATTTATGTTCTCTTCTTTTAGCAAAGAAAAATCCAATTATTTGGCCTGCTGGAAAAATATATTTAAAGGAAAAGTTAATTTAGAATGGGGAAAAATATATATTAAAAATAATACAGGTGCTGTCAACACAGTCTGTGAGTGTCACTTCCCCTGCAGTTTTTGTCTTGTTAACAGGAAAAATATTTCCCTTTGGTGAGGCTGTTAACTGGTTTTGCCATCCCAGCAGTGGAAGGCAGGAGTGGAATATTGTGTTTTCCTTCTTCTGTGGTGAGATCAGCTGGATATAAAAGGGGATGGTTATCAGGGGCTGCTCGTGGCCATGCAGGGAGGGTGGGCAATGCTGGGGCTGTGCCCTGGGGCTTTGGGGTGTTCCTATGGGGAAGGGAGCAGTGCAGAGTGAGGGCTGCAGTACAGATGAGTTAATGTAGGGCACCTCTGGGGTGAGGCTGGTACAAAGCTCTCAGAAATTCCAGCAATTAAGCTCTGCTCCCTTGTCTCCACCAGGAGCCAGCCCTCACAGCTCCACCTCCATCTCCACACTTCTCTCTACCTACCAGTTTCCAGGGCAATTTTGTCTGACCTTTAGTTAAATGTCCTGCTCTCCCAGGCAGCTCATTTCTGCTGGTCTGTCTACTTATGCAATCTAATCAAATCCAGAATGGAATATAATCAGCCTTATCCTGTAACAGCCACTTGCACAAACACCCGGCTCCGTCTGCCTGCCCTGGCTGCGCCTCTGCCTGAGCTCATCTGTCCCTCTCAGCCTTTCACTGCAGGTTTAGCCTCTTCTGGAGAGATTTGGAAGAAATTGCTGGTGGAATATCCAAACCCCCAGGTCCTGTGAGGGCTGGAAAGAGAAAGGTGCCCACAGGTGAGCAAATAGATCCTGCAGCACCCAGGGATGCCTGTGGCACCTGTCCACACAAACACACCTGGTGCCTTTCTCCATCCTCTTATCCTCTTTTCTCCCCCATTTCCAACAAGACAAAAAAGGCCTGTTCATCTAGGGAATTATGGAAGACCATTTTCTAAAGGAACTTGGTTGCCACGGGTTACCAGATGCTTATCTGCCACCGGTGTGCTCTTGCTAACTGCAGGGAGAGGCTAAAGAGGGAAAGCCAGCATAGCTGGGAACATCAGAGCACTCCAGGGACTAGCAGGGAGAGTGTTCTCCACAAACCAGCTTTTCCAGGGCCTGGAGTTTCTTGTGCCATTTGCTCCAGGGTCCCTGAGCAGCCAGGGTTTGCAGCAGTGAATAGAAAGTTGGTTTGGAACTTCCTTTGCAATGGGAGCAGGGGAGAGTAGGTTGGAGAGGAGAAGGTGGAATATGTGAAGTGCCCCCAGAAATAATGTGGGGATTTTTCCTTTGAATAGTTGGATTAGTCTGAAATGGTCAGGGAACGTGGGAAGACAGATCCTGCTGTACAGAGCAATGCTGCTCTGTGTCTGTGCTGTGCTTTGCATTCAAGTGATGCTCCCAAGCAGGACTGGTGCAGAGAGGAGAAAGTTCACCCAGGATTCTTCTGGAGTGAATATTCCTGTTTAGCACAGGCAGAGCACTAAAGGAACCCAGTCTGGAGGAAGAGGCAGAGAGGACTTGGACAGAAAGGGGCCCTGTGATAGACAAATATACAAATAGTCAGTGCTGCCCTTCCTTTGAGCATCTCCTGGTGTCCTCATCTGTGCAGCCCCATGTCCTTGGGGGGTCCCTGATGCTGGGCTCTCCCCTTCCCCACAGTCCTTCCTGAGCTGCTCAGCATTACAGAGCTATCCATAATCCCCATTTCCCCTCATTCCTGACACAAACCTACTCCTCTGCCCCATATCTTCAATCCTTTGGGTCCCCAAATCCTTTTTTCTCCATGGTCTATCCCAGCCCCCTTGGTCCTGCAGCCCTCAGTCCCTGCTGCAATCTCAGCCTCTCCATCAGCACAGAGAGAACACTTTGCTACTACAATAATGAGCAAGAAAGAAGCTAAAAACAATACTTTACATTTCAAATAACTCCTGACACATCCCTTGTCTTTCCCTAACGGAATGACAAGTGACTTTATCCTGAAAGAGAAGGCAGCCTCCTGGAGCTGTCTACACTGTCAGAGAAAATAATTTGTAAATTCTCTGACTACCTCTGTCACTGTTCGACTTTTCCATGCTTTTCATTTCTCCCTCCCTCCAAAGTCCCTTTATGTGCTATTTCCCAAAGTGCTGTACTTTGAATGTTTTCAGCCAAAAGCAAACTCCTTCTCATCTAAAGGTAGGAAGAATAAAAAACCTTTCCTGAAATGAATTAACAATGCTGCTGCCTCTCTCTCTGGTCCTTGCATCTGCATCGTGTATAAGACGTGAACTTTAAAAATAACCAGGTCTTTATGACTTATTTAAAAATATAAAAAAAAAAAGAATGCTAATGAGGGAGAAAGACACACAGAAACCCTGAGAGGAGGATTTGTTCAGGGTAAGAATAACTAAAATATTTACTAATGAGAGGGAGAAGAGAAAGTAATTTAAAAGATTTAAAATAGTTTTGTGTGGTTTTTTTTTATTCAT